>PITA01004891.1:45010-117656 GCA_004023965.1 Spilogale gracilis | reverse complement strand
AAGGTGCTGCTTGTTCTAAACCAATAGCATAAACAGCGACAGAGAAC
The DNA here is from genome assembly GCA_004023965.1 of Spilogale gracilis. Lineage (NCBI taxonomy): Eukaryota > Metazoa > Chordata > Mammalia > Carnivora > Mephitidae > Spilogale > Spilogale gracilis. Next base: position 117,609 of record PITA01004891.1, on the reverse strand, counting down.
TGTGATTTGAAAGATCCCCAGCTATATCCCCCTCCCACGTCTGTATCTATAAAGAGTAGGATTCTCATCACGATTCTCGGGAAGCCAAGGCGTGGGTAAGGAGAACTATCTGGGAGGTAGATCTCTTTGCTGGTTCTCAATGAGTGACCTTCGGGATTCCCTTAACTTCTCTGGTCTCATCCATAAAATGAGGAATGAGACTGCACGGGTTTCAAAGGTCTTTGATACTTCCCAGAGCTCTGTGGCCCTCATGGGAACTGTTCACAAGGTGTGGATTAGCTCTGCCAAGCCAGCCCACCTAAAGCTCTCCATCGGCTATGCCCTTCCGACGTCCAGGCCGCAAACACACACAGGAATGAAATGCATTCCTCTCTGTTGTTCCTCAGGGCTTCAGGGGAGCTGGGCAGTCTCTCTGCATGAGGACCTTAGGCACGTTGTCTCCCCTCCAACTTTTTAGCCTCTGGCCATATCACTGTTTTGTCACAGACCCTGTTCAGATACACACTAACTACGATGAGTTACAAATAGAGACTAATTCACTTTGTTACTCAGGCTTGTTAAACATCTATTTTAGGGTCCTATACCTGTTGTTTTACCTGAGAGCGGCTCAGTAGAGGGTCAGGCCGTGGCAGCGGGTGGGGGGGGGGGAGGGGGGGGGAGGAGTGGGGGGTGGGGAGGCAGGCGTGGTCCTGGTTGGCAGGCCCGGACACCACCCCTCTGCATGGATTTGTGCCCAAGGGGAGACTGACATGTTTTGGATGTTAACACATCCTGCACGTTGGCTGGCTATTTGTGTGTGTTTTGTTTGTTTTTTAAATCTGTTCACCCTTTCAAAGTCAGAATTATTATCTCCTTTTTTCAGGTGAGGGAGTGGAAGCTCAGGGGCTTGAAGTCACCAGCCTGAGGTCACCTGAGACGCCTTTCCCGGGTAGGCAGCCAGGGTGGGCTTCCCCGCACGCCAGCCGCCCCGTGCAGAGGGCCCACAAGAAGGTTTTATGAATAAATATCATAGTAATGAAGAGATAATAAAGCTTTATACCAAAGCAGCCACAAAATATAACTCTCAGGGTTTCTTGGTTTGTTTTTTAATAGAAGAAAGAGCCCATTGGGGGAGTTAGTGCCTAGGACCCACGGATCATAACGGGTTCTTGCACACGGCCTCTGCTTTCAAGGAGAACTTTCTAACTCAGGGCACAGGCCAGCGGCTATGAGGTTATACCTAGGAAATGTGAAATCTCTTTGTTCCCAGACCTACAACTCCCATCGCATTTTTCCCCCTGCTTTGCTGAGATGCAGATTTAATACTAAGTAAGTAGCTCTTCGCCCCTGGTTCTGGTGGACCAAGGGCTTGGGGGGAGGGCCATGTGCCAGGAAGACAGGCCACTAGGAACACTCCACAGGGCATGGGTCACCCGAAGTTCTGTGGAAGTGAACGAGCCATATATGCAGGAAAGGCAGGTTTGAGCAGAGACAGATGTTGACGTTCACTTCATTGTTACTCAAATAAAAATATTCACCTGGGCAGCCGGGCTGAAGGAGTTTTATGCTTGGGGACTGCACTGTCTAAAGGAAACACCATTTTGAGGCCATAAGGGAAAAAAGGAGCTCATTCCCTTAATGACTTTATCTTTCCACTCCTGAGGCTAGAAGCTCACTTTCCGTCAGGCCGGATCCGGCAAAGAGCTCCACTCACCTGAAAGACGACTCTTGAGCTTCATTTTACTGCTGCCCTGTTTGGGACTTTCCAGGTTTCCCTTGGATTCTTCAGGGCCCCCCGAATCTTGGGGCTCATCTGTCCCAGGCATCTGAAATGCAGAGAACAGCGAGCTGAGGGGAGAGGCAGGCTTGCAGTCATTGCTGAGGTCCCCTCCCAGAGGTTATCTCAGGGCTTGAGGAGAGGCCATACAGGCATCACGTGAGAGAAAACGCTTCCTGGGAGCAAAGCACAGCCCCTCCGATCACCTGGAAGCACCCAGCCTTACGCAGGCGCCTTCCTCCTCAGCGAGCAGGTTTCAAAGTGGAAACAAGCCCCAGAGGCCACTTCATTTCTGGAGGAAACCTGTTGGTCAAGGTCACCCCAGGGGTCCTGTCACAAGGACAGCCCAGTTCTCTTGGCTTGTGGGTTAATGCTTTTTTTCTATAGTGTGACTTGCAAGAGCTATGAAACCAGAAATTTAATCTCAGTTCTGCAATACAGCAAAACGTTAATTTTTGGGCAGCCAAATAACTCCACCCCTTGGGTCAGCCACACTGGGTGCTACACTGAGTACTGATGAGTGCTGCGCAGGCCGCGTGCGGGAGCCCCGGAAAGTCAGCCCGCATGTCTGTGCGTTGTGCGCCGCACCCCCAGACCCCAAGCGTGACTCGGAAAGAAAGGTCCCAAGGGTCTGTAGGGTCCTCTACCCGAGAGAAGCCAAAAATGCTAAAAACAACAAGCTACATTTACTAGAGAAGAAAAGGAGACATGCTTGAAAGTGTATTGAAAAAATTTGGGAATTTTTATGTACAAAACTTATGAGATCAAACAATGAGTTTTTCATTTGAAATTTTATTTTTCTTTGTACTTCTGAAGGGAAAAAGTCATATTAATTAAAGCAGGTAAAATTCACGTGAAGAAACGTATATGAATTTAAAAAGACATAGAAGATATCCTTTACCACTTCACAGTCATCAAAAAATCATATAATTATAATGTAAAAAAAAGCCACCCAAATCCTGAATGTTAGCTAATAGTAAAAATTATACACTGCATATCAAATTCAGTATATGAAAATGCATAAAGTAATCTCCCAGGTAAACCCCACCTCCTTCTAAGAGGTAATTGTTGATATGTAGAATTTTTTAAATACATGCATATTTTTGTATTTTAAGTAGGCTCCACACCCAACCTGGGGCTCAAACTCATAACTCTGAGATCAAGAGTGGCATGTTCCACAGACTGAACCAGCCAGATGCCATATATAAATCTTACATGTAATATAGGAGGTCTGCAAAATTCCTCCTTCCCCCTTAAGTTCAAGTATCTCTCTAGATGAGAAAGGGGTTAAAAAGTTCTGAGAAATGAGGAGATGCAGGCAAGTTGAGGAAGGGGCCGTGGGAAATCAAATGATTCCTGATACGTAAAACAAAGGAAAATTTGGTGAATCTCTATTACAGTGTTAGGGACTGGCAGGTCTCCAGGTTTAAATTATGAAGTAAAGGCAAGAATGGAACCGTGAGGATGATTTTAGAGATTCTCAAGAGGGAGGTCTTTTCCAACCCCAAATTGTAACATTTAATTCATACTCAGTGCAAAAGAACCCTCTTGGAGACTGGCCACGGATCTGAGGCACAGGAGGAGACATGCAAATAGGAATAATCCAGAGAGAAGCCTCAGGGCCTCCCCCTTTGCTAATTTAAAAGCTTTATGGAAAAAACTGTCTCCAGAAGTATAAACAGCAATTACCGAAGACAGTTAAATTCATGGTTCTTTCTCTCATACTAGCTGACCCAGGCTATCAGCCCAGGGAGAAGGGTGGCCCCTCACCTTGCAGGTCATTACCTCTCCCGTGCCCAGCCGGTGAGGGGGGGGGGAAGGGGGGTGCTCCACAAGCAGCTAAGGCCCAGACCATCAAAAAGCATGTCTGAGGAGCTCCTGTCAGGGGGAGAAAATAATCCTGGCCCACTATTTCTAGACTTAGGAAGATTCCTTCTTCCATTTTTCCAGCTTGGCTCCAGATCATAGAACCGGAGGAATTTTGGAGATGACATAAGCCCTCTTACGAGTAACTAAAAGGGAAGTAGCCTGCCCAAGGCTTTTCAACTCAGCAAGGCTGAGACTCCTCAGTCTTCTGATTTCCAGCTTCATGCGTCACGAGGATTTTCCCTTCCTCCATCCTTAGATGCATTCTAATTAACATGTTGGATGATCACTATCATACCATACTGTATAGTTCGTATTCCTGACATTTTTCCCATTTAATGTTGGCAGCAAACATGTGTCCCAAGGTAAAAAAATATATCTCCATTGACAGATGAAATAAATGGAGACCCTGAAGTAATACCTTTTTGTCTAACATATATCTGAGACGTAGGCTAGATCACGTGCGCAGGAAATGAGTGTGAGGGACGAGTGGTGTAGTTTTACAAGAGCGAACACGCACTGTGTCAAATCTGTGTTCTTGTGATGCGAGCCCAACCACAGCCAACTCATCTTTATTTTCAGAATCCGAGAGAGGCAATTTAGAAGAGAATCACAGCCTTAAGGAATAACCTTCTTCCTTTTTTTTTCTTTTTAAATCTCAAATGTGCCAAAGGATGAGGTGACATTTGGTTTCTATGATCTATAAAATACCAATACCATTTCTTATACCAAGGAAATCTTATTCAAAAGATGGCGTGTGTTACATGACTACTAAAAGCCCAAAACTAAGTCCAATCAGAATGGACCTAGAGACATCGCAAAGAGGTGCAAACGGTACAATGTTGAGCTCAAGGCAGAACCCCCGGAAAGTGCACGAGGTTATGAATTTAAACAGAACCTTTTCCTCTTGCAACAGAAAACAGTCTGTCATGATTTCAGGTGGTGTGGAACTCAAGGACCAGGGAGTAACAACATACAAAGTGCAATTTTGGTTACAATGCACCTCTCTTCAGTCTTCTGACTATTGTTTGAAAATGTCCACACTCTAAAGAGTACCTTTGCAGTATTTTTATTTTTTTGGATGCATAGAACAAATCAAATTGTTCTGGAAATGATGTCATTTTAGTCGTTCTAAAATGTAATGTGCAAAAGTTCTCCTGGAAAGCCTTTGGTTCAGCTGGTATAATCTATTATTCATCAGCAATTTCTAATTCATGTGTTATACAACAATGCCATTATATTAATGGAATCTAATATAATTTGCCAATTTCCAAGTTAGAGCCTTTCTGTTTGGATAGTTTTCTATACTTGTAGCCTATGAGAGTCTCTTTCACTGAAGAAGAATCTTTAGCTTCTGGTTTTGTAGTGAGGTGGTAGAGCAGAACGGTTAAGAATCCAGTTGCCTGGATACAAATTCTGGTTTTTAACAATTTAGGCACATGAGTCATCCTCCTTGAGCTTCAATGTCCTCATCTGAAAGATGAGGTTTAAGAATTAAGTGATAGTTGGTTTTTTATTTTTTTAAGATTGTTTACTTAGGGGCACCTGGGTGACTCAGTTGGTTAAGCCACTGCCTTCAGCCCAGGTCATGATCCTGGAATCCTGGGATGGAGCCCCGCATTGGGCTCCCTGCTCCGCGGGGAGTCTGCTTCTCCCTCTGACCTTCTCCTCTCTCATGCTATCTCTCATTTATTCTCTCTCTCTCTCTCTCAAATAAATAAATAAAATATTTAAAAAGAGATTTTTTTTTTTAAGATTTTATTTATTTGACAGAGAGAAACACAGCCAGAGAGGGAACACAAGCAGGGGGAGTGAGAGAGGGAGAAGCAGGCTTCCCGCTGAGCAGGGACCCTGATGAGGGACTCGGTCCCGGGTCTCCAGGATCATGACCCGAGCCGAAGGCAGTCACTTAACCAACTGAGGGCCACCCAGGCGCCCCTAAAAAAGATTGTTTACTTAATTATTTGTCAGAGAGAGAGAGAGAGAGAGAGAGAGCGCACACAAGCAGGGGGGGCAACAGGCAGAGGGAGAAGCAGACTCCCCTCTGAGCAAGAAGCCTGATGTGGGACTTGATTCCAGGACCCTGGGACTATGACCTGAGCTGAAGTCTGACTGAGCCACCTAGGTTACTCTAAGTGAGAGTTTTCTGATTAAAGATGGCAGATTTTAAAATGAAAGATATAATCCCACAGGGCAAAGAGAACAGAAGACAAGAGCCATGAAATTCTGGAAACCAGTAAGCAGACAAATATGTGGTAATGAATCCAACTTGAGGAAACAGAATTCTAAGTGGGGATCAGAGAAATCTGAAACGCAATCCAGTTGGAACAGAGAACTCCCCCCAACGAAACTCAGAAGTTGCCCATAAAGGGTCTCTGGAAGTGGGGATGTAGCAAGGCTGAAGCAATGATGGGACTGGAAAGCGGTTGACACAGGTATTTAGAATGGTTCTGATTTTGAGGAGATTTCTGGGCATCAGGAACAACCTAGACAAGTTTTGGTGTGCAACAGAATCAGCCAGAAAGTTAATAAAGAACATGGAGGTCCAGGCTGATGGAAGCGGGGCAGGGCCTTGGGCTCGGTAGTTCACGGCTGCCATGGTCCAAACAGAGCCGGGGTTAAAGGGGCCTAAGTGCTAAAATGATCTGGTAATGATCTGTCAAGGTTATTATGAGGATTAAGTAACAATGCACCACCAGTGCTAGCAGAGTACCTAATGTGTATCCCAGAAGTATAGTGTAGGTTCAGCTGACACAAAACCCCTCCAGCTTTCTCCCCACCAAGGCTCAGGGTAACTCCGGATTTGGTGATGACACAGACTGGGATTATAGCTCTAGACTGCAGAGATAAACACTTCTACTTCCTACCTACAAATGGCAGCACATTTAATGAATGAACAAAGCAAGACAAATGATGACCCAGCAGGAATATGTCATCTGGCTGGATTTACGATGAGGAAAAAAACTCCATAAAATTACTGCAAACCTAAAAGCTAAGAAGACTGTTTCAAATGTATGTCCCTGGAAACGCATGCTTTTGGAAGCCAAGTCTGCACAGGACACCAAGGATGATTTCAGAACATACTCTGGCCTTATAATCAGAGTAGAAGTAGGGGCAGAGAGATGATCAAGAAATGTGTGACGATTAACTAGAGGAAGAGTAAGGCTTCCGAGAAGGAAAAGCAAAGATCCTAGACAACAGGCCATGCAGGCCTGAGGGAAGAGGAGGCTGTGAGGTCTGGGAGGCCAGTTCCTGACCACAATTAAAGTGGGCATCACATGAATGGGGAGACACTTCAGTTTTTACGAGATATGGAGGCCATGACTGGGGACTAAAGAAATCCAGAGAAAAAGAGGCAAAACCATGGGGAACAGAATGCAATGAGGCTCCTATGGACATCTCAGGCCCGGAAGACAATGAGAGGTGATTTATAAGCTGCAGAGCTTGAGTAAGAGGATGTGGGATGGCTCTATCAAGAGGGATCAGAAAGTTTGGATAGATTTAAAGGTGAAGGGTAAAGAAGCCCAGGAGGAGATTAAAAAAAAATTCCTGGGTCAATTTTAAAGGGACACAGTTACTTGTGTTGGCCTCATGGAAGTGGCCGGAGGAGCGTATGAGGCTACAACTGGAAAGGAAGCAAACACGAGACCTACCAAGGGGAGCCAGGCAGGATGGTAAGAGGCCAGAACTTGATGTTGGTCAGGTAGGAGAACATTTCCTGGCTGTAATTGACCAACTCAGAGGTGGTCGTGGTCAAGATGCATATGAACGAGGGATACTTTAGAAAACAGAAAACTCATTGATTCCATATCTTTCACAATGATGAGTCCTACATGACATAGTCTAGAATAGTATTTTAGGAGGGAAAAATCTATGTCAAAAAGCAAAGAAACAGGGAAAACAAAACAAAACAAAACCCACCTAGACTCAGCAAGTAGGGCAGGGAAAGAAGAAAGGAGTCCATTTAAACAGCAGGTTAAATAGAAACTAACTCCAGGGTGTCTTTGCAAAAGGAGATGAATATGAAACTCTAGAGACATATCCAATTACTACCTCAAAATATGTAGCAGAAAGCCATGTTATTTAACCCCTGCAACATTCAAAACTGGAGGAAAGACAAATCTCCAGAGGCAGGTGGCAGAGGTATCAGCCCTTACAAGCTCATTAGGGGTGTAAGCCTCAGAATCATCAACAGCAGGTCTGGTCCACAAATCTGCAGAGGGTGTTTTTCCAGTTGAATAAATGTGGAGGAGAAACACACCTTTCTCTAGTCTAAACATTTCTCTGCATTTCTAAGTGGTGGTGGAAATGGAAAATATGGCCCCGGACCGAAAATGGCTGCACCAGAGAACACAGAACCTCTGTCAGAGGCGCGATCCACACCCAAGGCAGTGTCCCAGGGAGCCCTCTACGTTCATCTCAAAGTGCAAATGCGAATCAGGTAGACTCTGAATATAAACGAAAAGTACTTTAAGTAGGACCCACTTGATTTCCCCCCTCCAGACTGGGAGGAGGATTTCTGCCAGTTGAGTTTCAGTTCATGGTCATGCAGGATAGATAACTGCAACAGACTGAGTTGTATTCAGAGAAGACAAGAATATTTTACCAGCTGTCCTTTATTTGATAAGACTGGGTCTCTGCTATGGGCTGCTGGAGACCATCCTCCATGGGTCTCTCCCATTTCTATGTGGCTTGTGAACATAGGCTTGTGAACAGGCATAGGCTGTTTTTATTCTGGATTATCTTTTCAAGGATGTTTGTAGAGCAAACAACCTTGAAAGTCAGAGATAGTCTCTGGAGGAAGGGGCAGGTTTGTTTATTGTCCAGTATAATAAAGATAATGTCTTTCTCTGGAGCAAAGGGCAATCAGAGTTGCCTCGTGCCTGTCATAAAGCATGCAGGTTGCCAACAATCAGGGTTCCTTAGCTGTGATACAAAACCACTGATTGTGCATCTACTCGAGCTTCTCTGTGTCATTCCCATTGGACTTGGGGGCACAGGGGGACATTGTGCAAACACGATGCTCTAAACTGGGATGGAATCTTAAACCGGGATTGGAGAAAGCCAAAAGCTACTTCCTGTGCCATCAGTAATAAAGCCATTTGTCTCTGACCCAGGAATCTCATGTCTTGTGGCAGTATCCATGAAACTGTAGTGTGAAATCTCAGTTCTGTAAATCTCTTCACAGTTCTTGATGTGGTCTTTAGGCAAAATGAAATAAGGTTCTGGAAACAAATGTTTGCCTAGGACAACTGTCCAGGGATCAGGGATTGGCTCATTTTTCTATATGTCAAGGGTATAGGTCCATTTACCCCTTGTTCATTTCCATTTCACTAAAAGGGAAAGCATACAAGAAACTTGCTGTCAAACAAATTCAGCCTCCTTGGAGCTAAAAGAGCCATATTTGTTCCAGTGAGAAATCGCCCAGGCTGCAGATGCTGAAGAGCACATCCTCTTCCTGGCATCAAGAATCTCATTTGTGGGGCGCCTGGGTGGCTCAGTTGGTTAAGCCACTGCCTTCAGCTCAGGTCATGAGCCTGGAGTCCCGGGATCGAGTCCCGCATCGGGCTCCCAGCTCCACAAAGAACCTGCTTCTCCCTCTGACCTTCTCCCCTCTCATGCTTCTCTCACTCACTCTCTCTCTCTCAAATAAATAAATAAGATCTTTTAAAAAAAAGAATCTCATTTGTGAAGATGAAGCAAAATAAAGAATAGGAGAAATTGAAGGAGGCTATTACGTGCTTTGGTTTTTAACTCAAAAGGTGAAGGAAATTTAAGGTTGGATGTTAATTGCTTTTGATTTTAGAGTCTTTGGAGTATGACTTACAAGGAAGTTTGAATTTGTTGGGATTGTAATTATTTGAATATCTTAATTATGTTGACATTTTCTCTCTTTGCAGCACCTCTGAAAAGCTGCCCTGAACAAAGAGGCTAGAAATAATTTTGTAGGAGAAACAGCCTAGGATTGAGTTTTAGCTTCAGGTAAATTTTAGTCCTTTGGAGCAAGGAGCAAACCATCATCACCTTAGAGACAGGCCCCCCGGGTCCAAGTTAAAAGTCTAGCACTCAGGAATGTTCTGTAACTGCTGTCCAAACCATTTACGAGATCTCCTTAGACACACTGTGACTAATATAATGTTAAATCCTGAGCATCATCTGTCTTTCTCAGCAAACTTTCGAAGCCTTACAAACAAGCCATGCAAAGCATGGCTTTCATCTTCAGCCATCTCCACTGCACAAGCAAATCTGATCCCAAGGAAAACTGCAGGAGGACGGGTTGCACCCAGTCCATGCCATGTTTTTACAGTTCCCAGCACTTAAAAACAAAGAATAATCTGCAGATGTGACAGAAGATATCCAAGCCCCAAATCCCTAGGAAGCTGTGCCGGCTCACTCCTCAGGTCAGTATCTCTGGGACGGTGGAGTGTGGCAATTTCCCTTTTATGCTTCAGTCACACTAAGATTATTTTTAGGCTGCCAAAGGAAGCTCATTTTCCAAATCTCTGGGGCAGATGTTTGAGTGACCAAAGGAGAACCAGATGGCCATCAGAGAGGCCAGGGCTGGGAATGAATAACCATTCAGAGAAAGGGAATCAGAACAACAGTAAGTCAGCCCAAAGCAGCAAGAAGCCTGTGAATTGACTGCAGAATTAAAACAGAAATCCACTGCTATGCTAGGAGTCACTGCTTTCCAACAAGGGGGACTCAGGATTGAAGAGGAAAATAGTAAAACTGAAAAGTAAAACTTGCCAGACCCCAGAATGTTCTAGCACATGTACAGCATGTGTGCACAGCATCAGAGGCAGCTGGGGAAAAGCCGCGACTGATGTGGACCCAGGAGTTCAGGCTGGGGCTCTGAAAATGAAACCGTATTGTCCTTATTCTGAGCCTGTTTCTGGTTTCCTCCCATTGATCATCCCCAGACAGTTTGAATGGGCTTAACATTCTTGGTTGGTGATTATTTGGATGATTTTTATGCACACAAATTAAATAGATTTCTTAGTCACTTGGAAAGCTGAGGCAAAGAAATCACCCTTACGGATGTCGGAATGTGATCAGTCATTGGCCCACATTTGGCTCCCCTGTGGCAGGTCTGTATGTGTCACCATCCCAAGGAGAGGACAACGTCCTCCAGTGACTCAGTTATTCAAAAATAATAGGAGATGCAGATCTCAAAAAGGGGAATCTGCACATGTCCCTCCTTGGTATTGATTTCAAACTGAGGCAAGGCGAGTGCAGACATTGTCTACAAAGCAAAAATCTATCATTCTCTCCGTGTTCCATGACCCAGTGGGTGAGAAAAATGTGCAGCCTGGAGCTCTTCTCTGGCCTGTGGGCTGGCTATTAAAGGCAGATCTTTGGGTCTTCTCAGCAGGAGCTGGCTGCCTGCTCTCCTTGGACATATTTCTGGGAGCAGGACAACAACTTTTTTTTTCTTTTTAGGGAGGGAGAGATGGGGGGAGGGGAGAGGGAGAGACAAAATCTAAAGCAGGCTCTACACATAGTGCAGAGCCTGATGCAATGCTCAGTCCCACAATCCTGAGATCACAGAAAGTGACAAAACCCTAAGTAGCATTAACACTTCAGGGGCAGGGAGCAGAGGAGCTGGTGAAAATTGGAAAGAAAAGCAGAGATGAAGAAGAAGTTACCTAACCTAAACCCAAATCAAGAATGGGACGCTCAACCACCTGAGCCACCCAGACACCCCTGATATTCTTTATCTTCAGCTGCAGAATGATAAAATCATGTGTGTGTAGGAAAATCTCAAGACACACAAAAAGTAGAGGTGGGTGAGTTATCAAAGGAGAAAGGCATGTTAAATGAGACCCAAGAAGCAAGTGGGAGGGATGGAGGAAAGAAAATAAAACATGAATGGAAGACGCTCCCATACAAATATTTTCGCTCTACAGTGTTTCCTTAGAGAAAGTTTTATATGATTATTTGGCTTAGAAAAATAGACGAAGATCATTTTAACAGAACATACCATTTAGGCAGGTTTTAGATGAGGAGTATCTGGTTGGGCTGTAGACACTGCAGCTAAGTGCTGATGTGCTGGCAAGTTCTGGGAGCACCCTGAGGTTTTCAGCTGCCTTTTCCAGATCAATAGGATTTGTACCCTCAACTCTTTATTTTCCAGGACTAGTATTAACTTCATGCCTATTTGCTAATATATATTTCTAAGGGTACGCACTCCTTGAAGAATCTGACTAGAAAGCTGGGGTGTGTTCATGGGAGCCCACGTAGGAAGCAATAAGAGAAGCTGTCCCAGGCTCACACATGATCAACTATCAAGCAGTTGGCAAACTGCTCCCTGGGGGCCAAATCTGGCTCAAGATCTGTTTCTGTGAAGTTTTAGTGGAAGACAGTCATGCCCATTAGTGTACTGATTGCCCATGACTGCTTCTGCTCTACAAAGGTAGAGATGAACGGTTGGAACAGAGCCTGAAATGTGTATGATATGGCCTTCTAACTGCTGACATCTCATCTATAGAAACAGATCAGACCCTAGCCCTCCACCTCTATCCCCATCCAAAGTCACTGTGAACAGGCTTGAGAAGTTTTAGGAAACATAACTTAGTAAGCTGAAAGGAAGGGACTGACAAGCAGAGATGTCTTAAGGAAGCTACTACTGGAGACCAGGTTTATTGGTCTACCATGGTATTTCCTCAAAGAACATCTTTGGCATCCATGTTTTGTGATTTTATCTTTAAATTCCATTTTTATTTATTTTATTTTATTATTATTATTTTTTTATAAATAGAAATTCTTTTTTTTTTTTAAAGATTTTTTTTTATTTGACAGAGAGAAACACAGCCAGAGAGGGAACACAAGCAGGGGGAGTGAGAGAGGGAGAAGCAGGCTTCCCGCCGAGCAGGGAGCCTGATGTGGGACTCGATCCCGGGTCTCCGGGATCATGCCCTGAGCCGAAGGCAGAAGCTTAACCAACTGAGCCACCCAGGCGCCCCTAAATTCCATTTTTAAATGATATTGGTAAGAAACTCATTTGAAATAACAAGAGTTCTCTTTTTTCAGACTGCTTTATCAGCAAACATACCGTCTGGAAGAAATGGAAAAGATTTTGCTTGTTGGATGGCCTTTTTTGTTGTTGATGTTGGTAGTGAAGGGGGGATGACGTGGAGAAGGATAGAAGACTTCTTGGAAGCCTGGAGTCTCCTAGGGGCAGGGAGACAGTAGGTACCCTCAGTCGGGGAGCTGAGAGCAGTATGAGGGCACCAGGTTTCAGGAAACCTGTGAAGAGAGGGACTAGCAACTGAGGAGGAGCAGAGGACAGGAAGTTGGAGGTTCTGATGTAAACAGAATCCTGTTCCAACTACTGCTTAGGAATGGCCCTGCCTTCACAAAAAAAGGTAGAGAGGAAATTCTTATCCTTCTCTCCTACCACCAAGGAGCCCTTGATTGCAAGAGCCAGCACTCCACCTGGTGGGCTGGTCCTCCTCCCTTCCTCCACTGACCCATCAGTCACACTGCCTCTCCTGCCTTTCCATCTTCATAGCCACCTTTCCTGCAGCACAGGCTCTGGTCACTTCCCCATCAGGCTACTACAAAGGCCTCCATACCTGTGTCTGCCTCCACCACTGCTCTGCGTTTCTTCAGTCTTGCTGTTTCTCTGCCTCACTGTCGGAGTGACCTTACAACAAATACTCTGAATCCATCACTCACCTTGAAAACCATCACTGACTCTAGTACTTGTACGATAGTCAAATTCCTTTGCCTACAACTAAAAGCATGGACTGAATATCTGTGCTTCACAGACTATTTACTGACCCTTGAATAGACCACAAAATTTCCTCTTTGAGGACCACTGTCCATGTTGTTCTCTGCTCTAGAATGTCACCATTTCTGTGGGTGTTCCTATGCATTTCTGTGGGTGTTCCTATGGGAAATCTATGGAATAGTCAAACACCACCCTATCTACTGAGTCCTCCAAGATTCCTGGAAGGAATCAGAAGTCCCTCCTCTGGGTCAATATAGCATATGGCTCCTAAGGATTTATTATATAGAAGAGGGGAATATGAAAAGTATACTAATACCTATAATTCATTATGGAAGACAATAAATCTTGTTAAGAGAGGAAAACTGTATCTGATATCTCTTTGTATCCCCCAGAGCCCCCAGCACAGCTCTCAGCAGCATGTGGATGATAATATCAGTCTGGCTAAAGTCCAGTGTTGGCTCCTTCCAAGACCTGGTTGTGGGCACCTACAGGGCCACATTCCAACTTCTGTGGTTGTATCTGCTGTGAGAGCAAAGAGTGTCAGGAAGAATTAGAGATGTCCTCAGTTTCTGGAGCTGAGGAGAGGATGTGTGTGTGGGTGTGACATGTAGGTTATCTGTCTGTCTCTACTAGTTTAAAAAATAATTCCACAAATACCTATTAAGTAAATATGTCTGTTGCTAGAGGAAGTAAGTTTGAATATCCACACAACAGCTTTACCAAAAAATTTTAAAAACATCTATCCCATCTATATCCCAGAGGGGTCTTTCTGATTTTAAGTGCTATGATATGAGAAACAGACAAATGAAATTGGCAATCAGAGAGAGTAGAGATGACAGAGGTTGGCACTATTAGAAAAGTCTCTTTGAAAGATGAGAGGGGCTTTAAAAACTTGATAGGCAGAAGTAGAAGGAAGGGTACTTCAAGTGAAGGTACAACAGAAAGAACCACAAGGGAGATGCTTTTTTTTCCTCCTCTGAAAATGTCATTTACTGAGATCAGCCAGTACTTACATAAAAAGCTAGGCAAGCAATAACAAGCAAACAAATAGCAAACAAAAAGCTAGGTAAGCAAACAAAAATAACAATAGGGGTGGGGAGAACACTATTAATCTTAAACAAACTTATTTCTTTGAGAAATGTCTGCCCTGGATTCCACAGGGGGACTTCAGATCTCTTATATTGTGCTTTGTTTTTATTTCCAGGCTCTGGACTACTGTTTTGCCTAACATGTAGTGAAAAAGAGAAAAACACCCCCCAAAACTCCAAATCTTCCATTGCTCATGAAATCTTCAAGTAAGGTGGTTTTTTTTTTTTTTTCCCTAGCATACATTGCCTATTTGTCAAAAGGATTTTGTCATTTTCCCAAACAAAACAAAACAAAACACACACACACAATAACTGGAATTGAAACTAAGTGGGGATATCCTGTTTCTCTTCAGAGAGTAAGAATCTGACTGTATCAGCACGATCTCCATTTACAGTCTCAAAAGACACATATATCTCAAGGATTTCTGTTACCTTCAAGGCTGAGTGAAGCTCAGAAACAAATAAGATAGATTTCCTAAGCTATACAAATGAGTCACATTGCCCCATTTTTTCCTCCTGTGCAACTATCATCATTTTGTCTAGGGTAGGAAAAGTTTTCCTTCAGTTTCATTTCTGAACTGACTACCTTCCTCAAGTCTTAATATATTCATCTTTACATTTCAATGTGTGGGTCACAGATTTAAACTCCCAAAGGACATATAAAACTAAATTATTAGGGGCGATATTTATGAGAGGGAAATTTGTAAAGGTGGCAGGGCTGAAAGGCATCTTGGAATACAGTAATGCAATGAATACACAAAGACAGGAACCAATTTACCTGAAATTGCAAAGTTGCCTCATGATTTCCATGGTGTTATTTTCACAAAAGAAATTAATGAGAGGGCAAATAAATAGCATTACATGCTCTAGTCGACCATATTTTATTTTCACTGAAATTTGAAGGAATTTTTCAAATTCAGAAAGCAATACTAAAGTTGACTGCATACTAAGGGGATTTCTTGAAGTGTATTTCACAAGGTTCCATGCTGGAATGTCAACCTTTGTGGATGATGTAGCCATGAGGCACTCCCAACACAGATTCATAAATTATAACCCTATGCTATAATGTGTACATACACTGTAAAACCCCAAACAACCTAAAATGAAATAAAATCTATATGAGTTCTACTACCTTCCGCCCACACTCCACAGGACTGCCTGGCATCCCCCCACTGGCTGTGTTCACCCCGCAGTGGAGACTGCTGTGCAGAGAGTATAGACACAGTATTTGCTTTTTAAAATGCAAATCACTTGTGTTGTTTACTTCCTTGAGAAGTGCAAACTGCTTGTTGGAAAATTCAGCAGAGAGCCAGGTAACGAGTTGGAACAGGCCCCAGAAAATATACCGCAGGCACTCAAACTACTGCAGACTTCAGCAGTTTTCTGGGCAATTTATCCAGGCCAAATAATTACTCTTATCTTCCTTCCCCCCCCCACCCCTTTAAATAATCACTTCATCTTTTTAAGTATGAAACCAAACCAAATAAAAAACCACCCCCAAATTTAAATCTCATTTTCTTAGACCAGCAATAATTGCAGCCTTGTCTTATCTTGTTCTGGCAAATTCTGCACCTTGCACTGAGCTTCACACAGCCTCTAACACATGGCCCGAGTCAGCCGACGTCATCTAAGTGAGCGGAGACCTGCATGGGAGTCTTGGACTCTAACGGGAAAGAGAGGGTAGTTCACCGTCTGGGACCGTGAATGGAAAATGTTCCCACAACTCAGGGAACTGTGGATCGGTATATGTGTCGCTGCCTGCTCTGGGTTGGTGCTGGGAACGCCTGGTCTGTGCATCAGAAACTGGTGTCTGCAAAGGCAACAGCAAGAACTGTGAGATACGTGCAAGTCTGCTCATGGAGGATCCAGAGTGGGCTGGGGAGTCTGTGTTTCCAGGTTTCCCACTAGCACCTCAGATACACGGCCTCACTCCCTCATCCCAAACTACAGAAAGAAGGGAGGCATCTGGGGGCCTAAACCCTCCCCTTGTCTCCAAGCCACAGACAGACAGCCACGAGACTCAGGAGCCCTGCCACCTGACCAACAAGGGGTGTGTTCAAACCTGCTGCTTCCAACAGCAGTCACCTTCTTCCCTAAATTTGCTTTTCAAAGTCTGGGTGAGCATCAGAATCACCTGGGAAGCTTCTGGAAACAAACTCCTGGGCCCCACTCCACTCCAGCCAGGACCCCGGAGATCTGAGGACCAGCTGAAGCCACGCCCTCCCTGTGCACTGAGGACAGAGTATGGGGCTCCCCGTGCACGCGGATGCGTTGGCAACACACACCCGTTCCCCTGGCACATCTGAGAAGTGCTGTGAGCACCTTTCTGAGGACATTCACCTTTTCTTTCTTTTGCTTTTCTCTCATAGATTCCTTGAGCCACGAACATGACTCATCTGGGGGGACAAGCACAGAGATAAGCAGGCTTCTCTCTCACCACAATTTTCTAGCTTATAAAAGGCAAGATTTGGACCAGTTGATCTCCGAGGTTCCCTGTAGCTGAGATACTCTGCAGTTCTATTTATGAGAATCCCCATCTTTGAGACTCTCTGTTCCATGCTCTTTTCCTTGGTACCTTTTTGGCTGGTCTTTTCACTTATGGTCCGTGTAACTCTTTCACCAACTCCCCTGGGATGTTTAATCTTTTGTTGTTGCTGTTGATTTGCTTAAAAAAAATATTAAGTCCTAAATTCCATCTCTAGTCTGTAGCTTTCAAACCTTAACTGAACAAAAAGTAAAGAGAGCTACTCATTTATTAATGAGGTACTACCATGAATGTCCTATTTTAAGGGAAGACATGCTGTGTTTTCCCAATGTTATATGTAGAAAAATGATTTATCATCGATATTCCTATGCCAGGTGGAAAATCCAGAAGGAAGAGGCAGATAGACTTTCTAGTTTGCAGACACAAACAATAAGTGCCATGTCCATTTTAAATTCATGGTGTGCTGGTGAAGGTAGGCAGGTCAGTGGGAGATGACCAGACATGACGAGGGGAATGTCAACTGTCCACCTGTCCCAATATCCTTCCATCCCATACATACGTGCATACTGAGAGCCAACAGCGAACCGCTGTGTTACATGAGGAAGCAAACCTGACATGGTCCCTGCCCACTTGGGTCTCTACTAATGGGGAAGGATGACCTTAAGCAAGCCCGCACATGCATCATTATAATCTGTGGTAAGGACCATGAAGGAAAATACAGGGCATGTTACGTGCTGGGGGTCCAGGCATGAAGGATATGTGTATCTGTGAAGAGTTCGTAGGAGAAGCAAGTCCTGAGGTTACACAAGTAATAAGAGGAAGCCCGGAAAGAAGGGAAGACCATTTCTGACCTAGGCGGGGGCGCCATCTCCAAGCGGGTGTTGCCTGAGGGGAGCAGCCCAGCCCACTGAGCCTGTGTGAGCAGCCTGTCTTAGCCTCTCCTTGAGCCTTTAGGGAGAGAACATCTGCTCCCTTTGCAGAAAGTGCAGGGTACCCTGTGTCCGTGTCTGTGCATTAACGGTTTCATTCTGTGAAGATCCGATTTGCAGTCAGATATGGGGTCTTCCCATTTCAATACTAGTTGCAAGTTTACGTACTTGGTGCTCACCATTCTTTGCATAAGGCTCTCCTTTGATTCACTAGGAAAAAAAATCTAGTTTAGGCACAAAACCAGAGACCGTCTCCCACCTAGGGCAGCTCGACTCAACCAGAGATGGTACTTCTAGATACAACAATACAAGGCCTCCATGCCTGGACACTCTGGAAACTAAGGGCCGACACTTTATCAGTTATTCAATCCAAACAAAATACAAGAGCTCCTGTCCTTTCTTTCCATACACAGACGAATATCCAACCCCAAAGATGCCAACTCTTCCAGAAGACTGGCATTCAGGTTCTCCCACCTCCCAGCTATGCCCCCAACAAGGAATCAAACACCAATACCACTTACCAAATTGGAAGATCCACTTTGGCTCTTCTATCCTTTTGAAAGACGAGGTCTTTATTTTCTTCTTAAACCCTATTCAGCCAAAAGTTCTCTAAGATTTTCCCGAACTGGTAATTCCAAAAATGTTAGAACAGATTCCCTTGATGTCAAAGGAAGCCGGATACAGGCCTGCTGATTGATGTGCTAAACAAACTCTTCCGAGCTAAGCCTTGACAATTGCAGGTTTGGCAAGACCACCATTACTTCTGGTTTTGTTTTTGTTAACATAGAAAAAGCTCCCAAGTACTTAAGAGGTATCACCCAGTCCATGCTGTGTTTTATTAAAACTCTTCTTCTCTCTCTTCATTTTAAGAGAGGAGCCACTTTCTCAGGAGGCTAGACTTGAGAAGGGATACATGTATTTGGAATAGCCAGCATTTGGAATAGCCAGTAACAACACACTTGCCACTCCTTTTACTGGAGGGCTCTGAAGTTCTCAAATGTTAGCCTGTGTCCAAATCACTGGGAAAGCTTGTTAAACCAGCTGCTGGCTGCCAACCTCAGGGTTTCTGACTCAGCAGGTCAAGGGTAGGACCTGAGGATCTGTGGTTCTAACAGTCAGGGGACTGTACTTTGAGAACCACTGCTCCAAGATCAGTTTTATGATCAAGAAGCACATACTGAGAGGCACCTGGGTGGCTCAGTCAGTTAAGCACCCGACTCTAGATTTGGGCTCAGGTGATGATCTCAGGGCATGAGGTGGAGCTCTGTGTTGGGCTCTGTGCTGCCTGAGATTCCCTCTCCCTCTGCCCCTCTCCCCTCACTCCTGCTCACATGCGCACATGTGTGCTCTCTCTCTGTCCCTCCCAAAAGAGAAATATGTACTGAGTAAATTTTGAATACAAGGCACTCCAATGGATACTGGGAATCCAAAGAGATATACTGGACTTCAAAAGTTTACAAAGTTTAAGTATTTTCTTTCTTCCTCAAAAAGATAAGCAGCCACAAGTAAATAGAGAGCAGCACACACTAAATGCTGAGGGAACAATGATCAGCAGATTCCGGACAGAGAGACATGTTAATAGATGTTTTGAGTAGAGAGTGGCCTTGGAGATAACTCTGAACTTGATCTGGTCCTTGAGAGGAAGGTTAGTGCTTAGATAACCAGAGATGAGACACATGCGTAATGCCTCAAAGCAAAGCATCTCAATTCCTTTCAACACCAACTTGCCTTTCTCCGGGATGTTGGCAGGCAGCAGAGGAATTATGGCTCATGTCCTCTGCAGGCTTCCACACTCAGCTATATTACACTATCTTGGTTCCAAGTGCAAAATCTACAACTGAGTCGAGACTCCCTCAACTGGCCACAAGGACCAGAAGGGAATTACTCTTCCCGAATCTCCTACCAGAAGCAAGGCGAGATCTCACAGTGCAGCAATCCCCCATAACGTGATACCATCAATGGTGGGCGAGGCAAGGGCCAATTCCTCTGAAGAGCAGAGGGGGAAGGGTGCAGGCAGGACATGTGTTGGGGGCAAGAGGAGGGAAGCACAAGAGTCATTAGCCTGTGGACCCAGGCTTGTACCCAGGACACGAGAGGACCAGGTGAGCACCAAGGGACAGATAAGAAGTGGTCAAGGAATGACGAGATCACAGGAGAACCCTTCCTCTTTTCAACCTCCTATTAGATCCCAGACAGGCTATCATTCTAGGGTGACAGAGATGCTTAAGGCTTCATGGTCTTTGCCCTTCAAAAGTTTATGTCTAATGAGGAAGACAGAAGAAGAAAAAGATAAATTATGAAGACCAGATGGTAAGCACTATGGAAGAAGTATTCATAGTTTTAGGCAAGTGCAGAGCACAGATCAAATAACTCCAGGGGCGGGGGGCTCAGGGTAAGACCTACTTACAGGAGGAGTAACATCTGGGCTGGGCTGACGAATATCTTCCAAGCCAAAAGAACAGGTACAAAGGCACAAAGTAGTGGAGAGTTCTGGAACACCTGGGGAACGTGGAGCTCCCAGTGTGAGAGGAGGGCTGTGTGTGTGTGTGTGTGTGTGTGTGTGTGTGTGTGTGTGTAGGGCTGCTGGGAGCATGTACAAACAGTGCAGGCAGGCAGGAGTCAATGTATTCTACGTTAAGGCCTTAGGATTTTAACCTCAGCATGATTTATAGTCACTGAATAGTTTGATATTAAATTGATAATAGATAATAGATAATAGATTGATAGTCACTGAATTTTATACCATTAAGTGACATGGCTAGATCCTAATTTACAAATTGTCATTGCAGAGCAGAAGACAGTGGAGAAGACAGACTCTAGAAAGAATGGTGAGTCACATGGACTGGACCCAGCTGGCACGGGGGAGGGGGCAGTCTCCCATACTGGACGTGGAGGGGCGCAGTGGATGGTGGAGAGGGAGCCCTGTCACTGAAGCTGGACCCCTCTGAGATGGAAGACAACTATGCAAATGACCACGGAATTTCACTGTCCCATTCCCATTCCCTTTTTCCTGCCTCCACTCCTCAAATTTGATATTCAACATATGGTTTTATTCCAAGCATGGCTGGATCTTTTTGAAAGGAAAATCTCCCTGCTGTCTGTCGCAGCCATGAAAAATAAATTCTAAGGGTGCTCATCACGTATCCTCAGCATTTGTATCACATTTGCTCGGCTAAGTGCTTGGAGCACACCGCGACTTACGGGTGCAAAGCAGTCAACGTCTGACTGGAGGTTGGCAGCGGGTTTAATCATTGTCTGTGAAACAGAAGGCTTTGTAACTTGATTAAGCAGTACTGCATTTCTTTCATTTAAATGGTATATCAGTATTTAAAAATGATGAACCAGAGAGACCTGGATTATAAACATAGAACGGAAAAAGAAAATTTTTCTCCCCTCAGTGGATCCCTCATAAGGCACTGCAGGGCAGACCCTGGGCACTTTGTGAAATCCAGAAAGTACTTCATGTCGGCTGCCCTCTAGCTAGTCCTGCAGGGCTCTGTCTCGGGCTCCGCTCTCTTGGCTGAAACCAGAGCGCAAGGGATGGTGACACCAGAGGCAGTACCGGTGAGCCAGGGAGAAACCCAGGTGTCCCTCCTCGGGGAGGGAGCGCTTTGCGGAGAAGGCAGAGCAGAAGTCGAAGTGGGTGAGGTGATATCAAGGCTCAGAGAAGGGAGAACTGTCAAAGCAGGACCCGTTTGGGTTTCACATGGATAATGGATTTGGGATTTGTCTACGAAAGCCTGGGGTGATATGATGGAGGTCCCCTAATATACTGCACTTAGGGAGAGTTAGTGCTGAGTTTCCCAAATAAATTATGTTATCATAATGCACTGACATCACTTTGGCAAAACTACAATAAACATACAAAACAATATGATTAATTGGTAAACTTTTTTTTTTTTTTTAAAGATAATGTTATTGGTGATGATGGGAACTGGCCACCGCTAGATCTCTAAATTAGTGATAAATAACCTCTCTGGAGAAAACCTTTGACTAAGCAATTCTGCTTCAAGCTATTTAAGGAAATAAGAAAATAAAAAAATATGTGCACAGAGGTATATGGATGAAGCTATTCTGTACAGCATTCTTTACAACTCTGAAAAAAATCAAATACACATGTGATTGATGAAAATGGAATTTTTGGTAAAAAAACTGGTAAACTAAGCTATGACACTTTTATGTTATGGAATATTAGCCATTATAAATCATGCTTCAAAAGCCCCTTTAATCACATGGGGGAAATGTTCATGATTATATCGCTGAGATCATACCAAGTTTCAAAAATAAATATAAGATTAATTAAAAATACATGTGTAGGGCGCCTGGGTGGCTCAGTGGATTAAGCCTCTGCCTTTGGCTCAGGTCATGATCTCAGGGTCCTGGGATTGAGGCCCGCATCGGGCTCTCTGCTCAGCAGGGAGCCTGCTTCCTTCTCTCTCTCTGCCTGCTTCTCTGCCTACTTGTGATCTCTCTCTGTCAAATAAATAAAATCTTAAAAAAATTATTTGTAAGAGAAAAAGGGAAAGAGCATGAGTGCATATGGGGGGCTGGGGAGAGGGAGAATTTTAAGCAGAAGGATCAACACAGGGTTCGATCCCAGAGAGCCAAACAATCTTCAAAAAGAAGTGTAAAACAGGAGGGATCACAATCTCAGATTGCAAGATATATTACAAAGCTGTAGTGATCAAAATGGTATGGCACTGGCACAAAAATAGACACACAGATCAAAGGAACAGAACAGAAAATCAAGAAATGAAGCCACGACTATATGGTCAATTAATCAATGACAAAGGAGGCCAGAATATGTAACGGGGAAAAGAAACCTCTTCAAATGGTGTTGGGAAAACTGGACAGCCACAGGCAAAAGAATGGGATTGGGCCACTTTCCTACATCATGCGCGCGCGCGCGCGCACACACACACACACACACACACACACACAATTTGTGGTTAAAGACCTAAATGTGAGACTGGAAGCCCTAAAAATCTATCTGAAAGAGAACACAGGCAGTAATTTCTCTGACATCAGTCATAGCAGTATTTTTCTAGACATGTCTCCTGAGACAAGGGAAACAAAAGCCAAACTATTGGGACTACATCAAAATAAAAAGCTTCTGCACAACAAAGGAAACAATCAACACAACTAAAAGAAAACCCACTGAACGGGAGAAGATATTTGTAGATGACACTCAGGCTGCTTTCATGATCTGATGCTTGTAAATAATGCTACAATAAACATAATGGTGCATATTTTTTTAATTAGTGGTTTTTGTATTCTTTGGGTAAATACTCAGTAGTGGAATTATTGGCTTATATGGTAGTTCTATTTTTAACCTTTTGAGGAACTTCCATACTCTTTTCCAGAGTAGCTGCTCCAGTTTGCATTCTCATCAATAGTGAACGAGGGTTCCCCTTCCTCCACATCCTCACCAACAATTGCTGTTTCTTGTGCTGTTTTGATTTCAGCCATTCTGACTGGTGTGAGGTGATACCTCATTGTGGTTTTGATTTGCATTTTCCTGATGATGAGTGATGTGAGCATCTTGTCACTTGTCTGTTGGCCATCTGGATGTCTTCTTCAGAGAAATGTCTGTTCATGTCTTCTGCCCATTTTTAAAATTAGATTATTTGTGGTTTTGGTGTTGAGTTGTATAAGTTTATTATATATTTTGGACACTAACCCTTTATCCGTTAAGTCATCTGCAAAGAGGTGGCGGGGAGGAGACACTGGGTTCTCAGGTCCATTCAAGGCTTATTCAAGGACCATCCCTGCAGGTAAGGGGGCTAGAATGGGGATAGGAACCCAAAGGCCCTTTGAGGCTGCCATGCTGTGGTCAGTTGTGGGCCTTGGAGTAACCATAATTTTTATTGTGGATAAGTCCAGTTAGATTGGGTGTCATTTTCATTAGCATTCAGTGAATACTTATTCTGATCTTTGCTTTTAAATTCATTTTGTTATCTATAACTCAGCACCAGGTGTAGTGGCTAAACCCTAGGGATTCACTGGAACCCCAATCCAATCATCACATTACCTTATGGAATTTAGGATTGGTTGGGAAAGACAGATCTTAATCAAATCATCACAAATAAAAATGTGATGAGTGGTTCACAGGAGAGCCACCTAGTCATGCTATGAGAGCAAAGAGATTTAATATATGTGGTATATTCAGGAAAATTTCTCTGAAGCAGTAACATTATGGGATCCCAAAGATGAATAGGAGTCATCTTAGGCAGGCAGAAGATTCCAGAGACAGAGAGAATAGCATTTGCAAAGGTCCTGTGGCAGAAAAGCATGCAGTCATCTTGAGGGACTACAGGAGGGGCGATGTGGTGGTTGCTTAGGAGTAATGATGAGCTCAGTGGGAAGTAAGGTTCGAGAAGTAAGCAGGAGTCAGAGAAGCAGTGTAGGCCACGAAAACTAGTTGGGGTTCTGCCCTTACTAAACATAAAAGTAAGGGCAGCCCCTGCATGGGGTCAGAATATAAAGAGAGGGGAACAATTACACAGCTCTTTTTAAACTGTTCACCTTAACCTCATTTGTACAGTTCTGGTTTATTTGTTTTACAGGTTAGTGTTCCGACAAAAGTTCTCCTTTGAAGGAAAAGCAGCTAGAAAAATATTTCAGATAACAATGGGCTTATAAAATGCCTGTGGACAAATTACAAAAAGATATCTCTTCTTTAAGATGCTTTCCTTCCATGGGCGCCTGGTTGGCTCAGTTGGTTAAGCGACTGCCTTCGGCTCAGGTCATGATCCCGGAGACCTGGAATCGAGTCCCACATCGGGCTCCCTGCTCGGCGGGAAGCCTGCTTCTCCCTCTCTCACTCCCCCTGCTTATGTTCCCTCTCTGGCTGTTTTTCTCTCTGTCAAATAAATAAAATCTTTTTTTTTAAAAAAAAAAAGATGCTTTCCTTCCTTGGCTGGAATATTGTCCTAATATATTGAATTTGTTAGAACAAAACTCTTTACCGCCATCTTTCAGAAAACTGTCCTAATAAACAGAAAAGCCTATGACATTAACGATGCCAGCGGTGCCTGCTTCGAGGCAGTACGCTGTGCAGCCCACACGCACGCGACCGTGATCGGCGACCCTGGATGTCCAGAGAGCAAAAAGAAAGGAGAAAAGCAACTTTTTCTTCCTTGAAATGAAATAGCATATTATGCAAATGTAATAAGACATGCATTTTTTTTGTCTTCTGAGGCCTAATTATAACCACAACGAATTTTCCAATGCTGCCTGGGTTTAGTCCTGGTGGGAAAGACTAAGGGGCTCCAATGGCAGAAGGGGGCGCCCTCCCCGTGGATGGTTGGGTGGGGAACAAGAGCTAACAAGACTTTACACTAAAAATGCCACATCTGTCAGAGGTGGGATCCAGAGAGGAAATAAGGAGCCACAAGGCAACCTCAGCTTGCCGAGAGCCGAGCTGACTCCATGGGCCAGGCAGCACCTGAGAGCAGACAGCGAGGATGTGAAACTCACGAGCCGCGTTAGCAAGAGCCCAGTGAGAGTCCTGGTTTCCCTAAAACCATAAGACATGTCCACACCGCGGTGCCTGAGTGGGCTTTGTGCTGTTGGAACATTCCACTGTCGACCAGAATCTAAGTTTAAATTCACAAGCAACCATTCTCAAACAGTACATCAAAAAGTAGCAATAAAATCCTCCTGTATATATGAATTATTAAGTGTCCTAGAAATTGATATACACAATGAACTTAATACACAGTTGCTCTCTCATCACATTTCCAGTTTCATTGTTTTTTCTTAAATGAAAATCATTACCCTCACAGATTTGTTTGGAAGAGTCTGATCAAAAAGTAATAAATAAAATAAAAAGAATGCCCTGTGGTCCACTGCCATGCCAGACTCTACCCTACTGTCTGAGTTATCATCTCTGATCCTGCCATCAACATCTCCAGGGAAACATCATTCCAGCAGAGCAGCTGGGGAAACCATAGGCACACTTACTGTTCCCCGGACAGAAGATGAGCCGGGTCCTTCCTCTTCTTCCCCGTCTGGCTCCTGGTCTTCGTTGTCGGTCCAAGAGGACACGTCCTCTACTGAACTGGTCAGATCAGGCAAACTCTTAGATGTTAATCTCAGGAGGTCCTCTGCAGAGTTTTCCTATGGGGACACAATTAAAGAGTCAGGAGTTAGCCCATGGCACAAAGCTGTTCTGGGTCAAGGTCAAAGAAAACCCCGCACAGGCAGCTGCGAGTGCTCATGCACTCTGAGCCCACAGACCATATGGAATGTTCCCTATTTCCAGGGTGGCAAGGTTACTTCATGTGTCAGGGCTATAGACCCAATATAAACCATTTTTCTTCCCCTGGAAACATTTGTTACTTAAACAGATATTTCTATAGGCAATCCAAATTCCCTGAACTTTAGATCCTTTGATATCCTCTTCTCTTTTGCATTCAGGGTAGTTTAAGCACCCTCACGGGCAGGCCATTATCTTAGAGCTGTGCCCTCTGCCCAGCACTCCAAACGCACCTCCCTCCACTCTTTCCTCCAACCCACCTTCCATTGCGGCCACACTGACCTTCCAACATGCCAGGTTCTCCCCTGCCCTGCTCCCTTTTATACCAGCAGCTCCTTCTGTCTAGTGAGCTCAGCTTCCTGGCTCAGCACCCTGTCCTGTAAGCCTTCCGCACCATCTCTGGAGGCATCCCGTTCTCCGCTTCCTTCTTCTCAGATGTCCTTTACTGTTTCTTTCATCACGTGGCATGTAGGTCTGCCTATACCATCTCTCTCTCCTACTTATCTGGGCATTCCTCAAAACGAATGCCATTTCTGCCCTTCAGCGTGTCCCCAGGCCCAGCACAGAGCTCTAATATCCATGTGCTCCTCCCCCACGGCTCATCTCACTAGCCTGTGTTCTCTAGAAAGAGATTAGACTGGTGATTGAATCGTGATGCCAAAGTGGAGACTGATAACGTCTCTTCAAAGAAAGCACCCTTGAACAATTTTTAAAGGTCAACAAAATACAAGGAATCAGATTTCATAAAGATTAGACTATAAAGAAGGCTCAACCATAGCCCTTCCTTCCTACGTACAGACAAGGCCGCAGCGGTCAGTGGGATGCAGGTAAGGTCACTGAGGCCACGTGACAATCCCCACATGCAGAGGTGGCCCCTGCAGCCACCAGGAACTCTCCGGGGAAATGCCACAACCAGGAGGCCAGGGACCCGGGCTGTGGCTGATCTGAGGCCAGGAAGGGAGAAATGTGTCCTCCCTTCTCCTACATAAGCCATTTCTACAAGGAAGGAAGCCTGTGGAAAGCTCTGATCACCATATTCCTCGGAGCTTGACAGAAAGGAGAATAACAGAAGACACCCATCTTCAACAACAGGTGTTATTAAAGACTATTCGAGTTGGTTCCTGGTGACAGTGACATTTGTGACCAGTCTGATGTGCGTCCACCTTGGAGGCACCTGAAGCTCATTCATGTCAGGTCAGTAACTGTGAATACTACACAGTTAGATTCTACCTCAGGGAAGGAAAAAGCTAAGAAGCAAAAGTGAGTTCAGTCCTCTTCTGTGAGGTCAACTCTGCCAGACCTTTAACAGGAAAGAGTTTTTTTTTTAAAGATTTAATTAATTAATTGATTGATTGATTAATTTATTTAACAGAGAGAAACACAGCCAGAGAGGGAACACAAACAGGGGGAGTAAGAGAGGGAGAAGCAGGCTTCCCGCCGAGCAGGGAGCCCGATGTGGGACTTGATCCCAGGTCTCCAGGATCATGACCTGAGCTGAAGGCAGTCACTTAACCAACTGAGCCACCCAGGCGCCCAGGAAAGAGTTTTTTTTTAAAAAAGATGAAGCTCCCAACTGGCGAGTAAACGGCACAACAGCTACAGAATGGAAGACTCCATGGGCATCAAAAATGGCGCCACAGTCGCCTGGGTGGCTCAATTGGTTAAGCGACTGCCTTCGGCTCAGGTCATGATCCCGGAGACCCCGGAATCAAGTCCCACATCGGGCTCCCTGCTCGGCGGGAAGCCTGCTTCTCCCTCTCTCACTCCCCCTGCTTGTGATCCCTCTCTGGCTGTGTTTCTCTCTATCAGATAAATAAAAAATCTTTATTAAAAAAAAATAGCGCCACAGAAATGCATTTTCTAATGCGGAAAGGTTTTTAGGGCATGCTACTTAGCAAAAAAGCGGGTGAAAATCAGTATTATCATTTTAATAATGGACGATAACAATTAAATGGATGTAGTAACATGTGAAAACCATAAAGGCAAACATTTCTCCAAGTGCGACCAGCTGCACTGTTTGGGCTCTTTACATTTCACTTAATCTTCCTGACATTCCATGAAGTGGTTACTGATTCTCACCGTACAGGTGAGAAAATCAAGATTAAAAAAAAAATGCAACAACTTGTTCAAGACACGCAGCTTTCAAAGAGCTGTGCTGGCTCTGATGTCCAGGGGCATTCTGACTCTTTGTGTTTGAGCCCGTTAAAAAAAAAAAAAAACATGCCTGGAAAGAGACCAGGTAACGGTAGAACTATTGGTAGTGTTATGAAAATGTCATCTTCCTTTTCCTCTAGATTTTCTATGTAGACATAATAAATGTATATTACTTGCTACTAAAACTCGAGAGTGCTAAAGAGAGAGAGAAATCTGAATGGATAGCATGTGCTCCCGGGAATATCAAAACACACTGGGATATTCTGATTTCATTCATTTGACAAAAACTTTCTAAGCTCTTATGTATAAGCAAACAATGTTTTTGTAAGGAGACATGAGACAGCCTGTCCCAAAGAAATTAATAGTTATATTTTCAAAACAATGTCCTAAAGTTTGGTGACAAAGTGACTACTTCCTACAATAATAATTCACATTTTTATTATTCTTTTTATTCAGCAAATCAAATGCTCTTTTTCCCCCTCCCTCTCTTCAAATGTAGAGACAAAACAGACTCTGGATCGCTTGCCCTTGTTGGATAATGAAGAGTCACGGATACCAAGAGATAGGGACTTTTTCTCTCCAAGGTGGAAGAGCATCTTAGAAGGTGGAGATTAAGTTTAGGTGAAACAGTGCGCAGCTGCTATAGCCATGTACTGCCTAGTTGTAAATGGAGCCTCTGGGAAGAAATGAAAGGTATCCCCTCTCTGCGGTCTGGGTCACGTTTAGGCATGTCGTTCAGTACGGTTGGCCAAGAGCAATAGATAGAGTGAGCGTTCCTACAAGTAAAAGCCTCCAGCAGGAACACATTACCTTTCTCTGATGCCATTGGCTCTGTGTCCTTTAGATCTTATTTGACTAAGGGGCAGCTTGGCGTACAGGAAGAACCACGGAACTGTGAAGTCTTATGGACCCAGGATGAAACCTTTTTCTGCCCCCCACTGCTTGTGTGACCTCTGGGTAAATAATTAACCACTTAGATTTTAATGTCATCTTTTGAGTAAAAAGAACTAATACCTCTCTCATGAGATTTCAAGAATTAAATGAGATCATAGGGAAAAAGCACCTGGCCCCCGGTGTACCCCTGATACATGTTAGTGTCTTTTCTTCAAGCCAGCAAGTGAGATCACAGATCAGGCATCATCTAGGAAACCAGCTTTCAAAACCCTCTTGTATGTCCTTAATTATGTTTCCCATAAGTGGACTTTTTATTATCTAAATTTTAGGTAGTGCAATATTATAGTGCAATACTGGTTTCTGGAGTGGAATGCAGTGATTCATCACTTACACACAACACCCAGGTCTCATCATGACCAGTGCCCTCCTTAATGTCCATCACCCAGCCAGCCCATTCCCCACCTCCCTAAGTCATCTCTCAGTTTGTTCTCTACTGCTGAGTATTTTATGGTTTGTTTCCTCTCTCCTTTTTTTCTTTTCCTCCTTCCCATATGTTCATCTATTTTCTTTCTTAAATTCTTTTTTTAAGAGGTTTTATTTTTATTTATTTATTTATTTATTTATTTATTTATTTATTTATTTACTTTTAAAGATTTTATTTATTTATTTGACAGAGAGAATCACAGCCTGAGAGGGAACACAAGCAAGGGGAGTGAGAGAGGGAGAAGCAGGCCTCCCGTCGAGCGGGGAGCCCAATGTTGGGCTCGATCCCGGGTCTCCAGGATCACGACCTGAGCCGAAGGCAGTCGTCCAACCAACTGAGCCACCCAGGCACCCCTTTCTTTCTTAAATTTTACATATGAATGAGGTCATACAGTATTTGTCTTTCTTGGACTTACTTCACTTAGCATAATATAGTCTAGCTCTGTCCCTGTCATTGCAATGACAAGATTTTATTATTTTGATGGCAGAATAATACTCCATTGCATATAGATACACCACATTTTCTTTATCCATTCATCAGTTTATAGGACATCTGGGCTATAGTTTGGTTATTGTTGATGATACTGTTATAACATTGGGGTGCATGTAACCCTCTGAATCTGTATTTTTGTATCCTTTGGGTAAATACCTAGTAGCGCAATTGCTGGGTCGTAGGTTAGTTCTATTTTTAACATTTTGAGGAACTGCCAAATTGCTCTCCAGTGTGCCTACACCAGTTTGTATTCCCACCAACAGTATAAGAAAAGTTCCCTTTTCTCCACATCCTCGCCAACATCTGTTGTTTCCTGTGTTGTTAATTTTAGCCATCTTGACAGGTGTGAGGTAATATCTCACCGTGGTTTTGACTTGTATTTCCCTGATGATGAGTGATGTTGAGCGTCTTTTCATGTGTCTGTTAGTTATCTGGATGTTTTCTTTGGAAAAGTATCTATTCATGTCTTCTGCCCATTTATTAACTGGGTTGTTTGGATTTTTTTGGGTGTGGAGTTTGCTAGGTTCTTTAGATTTTGGATACCAACCCTTTATCAGATATGTCATTTGAAAATCTCTTCTTTTAGTTGTTGATTGTTTCCTTTGCTGTGCAGAAAATTTTTATCTCGACGAAGTCCTAATAGTTCATTTTGCTTCTGTTTTCCTTGCCTGTGGTGGCGTGTCTAATAAGAAGTTGCCATTGCCGCCAAGGTCAAAGAGGTTGCTGCCTGTGTTCTTCTCTAGGATTTTGATGGCTTCCTATCTTACATTAAGGTCTTTCATCCATTTTTGAATTTATTTTTAAGTATGGTGTAAGCAGGTGATGAATGGTCCTTTTTTGTTTTTATTTTATTTTATGATTTCTTGTGTCCATGTGTTTGTGGATAATAGCTTGACCTAGAAGAGATTTTCTCTTCCCCATTTTCTGAATTAGCAAGGGAAAGAAGTCAGTATAGAAATAAAGGTTTGGTGGCCCTGGTATGCTTGTACAGGAACCTCTCCCCCCGCCACTCTTGAGCCACAGCCTGTGGGGAGGTGGGCTGTGTAAACACAGGACTCAGTGTGCGTTAGTGTTAAAGACTCAATGGTGCTTTTCAAACCCCATTACCTCTGGCTGAAGGGGAACTTGCTTGTCCTTCCCTTGCAGCATTTCCCTCTTATGGAATTCAACAAACTGAGTGAGAACATCCCTGCTCTCCTCTCCTTCCTGTTCCTAGTAAGGGGACAGCAGGGTACCCCATGGTATCTCTGGGAGGGGAAGAGGGAGCCTGTGAATGGAGATGGTCTAAACCCTTGTCTCCAGGGCCTCAATGCCAAACATTCCTCCCACGTCTGTGCCAAGGCTCTGTGTTCCCATTGGAAGCCTGAGAGTCTGGGTTAAGGGACTGGGTGAGAGGTGTAAAAGGAGGAAAACAGATTTTTCAGACAGTTCAAAATATTCTAATTATTTAATAATTAAAAAATTAAAAATAGGCAACACACCTTGTAATCTAAGAGGGAAAATACAGAAAATCTGTGGATGTTAGGTTCAAAAAAGTAATAGGGATAATGAGGAAAGAATGCAACCTACTGGCAAGAGTATTGCTGTGAAGGGGTGAGGGCTGGGGTGGCTTCCCATCACTGCTTCCATGAATAAGAACGAAGACTAGTGGTTCCCTTACACTAGCTCCTGAGTCCAGTGAGCACTTTCCTGTCTTATCACAATAGCAGATGGGACCATGGAGCAGAAGCAAGAGGGCTCAGGTCCTCCACTTTCTGGTCACATTGTGGGGAAGCCTGCAGGCTTTATCCAGGGTGTTAAGGCTGATGACAAGAGGACAAAGTAGATGCTGAGCATGAAGGACACTGGCACTATTTCAACACGCTCTGGGATGTGGGTACAAGCGGCACCAGCCTAAGCCCTCATGACAAAGAAGGGACAGCCAGAAGGAGGGGATAGACATGATGGACATCAAGAGCCAGGATCCTGGTGCTGCAGACAACATCTAGGCCTCTGTCAGATGCAAGCCAGCCATATGAGCTTGGCCTCACTGTCCCATCAGGAAAACTGAGGAAAAGAGGGGGGAAGAATGTCTGGACAAACAGGATTCACAGGGCTTCCTGCAGCACCAATGCTCTGTGAGGCCATGAGTCAGAACAGGGCCTGTGGCCTGCCCATGGATAGTGCTGTAGCTTTTTTCCTCTGGGACCTGGGCAAGGCGCAGCTCCCCACCTTTCCTGCATCCCTGCCATTCAGTGGACACCCATGTCTCCTCTTTGACTTCTCCCTGGGAGAGGTGCTATTCTCTCTACCCTGTTCTTCTGTCCAACCTATCATTTTCCCCCCTTTCCTTGGTCCTAGTACTGCTCTTCCATCTACTAAATATTTCACCTAAAGGCAGCCCTCGTGGGCTTGCCCTGTAGAATCATAGCCGTGTAAATGGCCCCGGTAAACATGCAAGGCTGTGTGTGTGTGTGTGTGTGTGTGTGTGTGTATGTGTGCGCGCGCACGCATGTGTGTGGCAGGGGAGGGCTCAAATCCAATTTCACCACCATCATTAAAAATATTCTAAATAAAAAACAGAAACAAACTACCTACCTTGCTGGCTACCACCAGCTGAACCATTCCAGTGGCGGAGCGGAGAATGGCCACTGCTTCCTCATGGGAGAGCCCCACCAATAAGTGACCATTGATTACCAGCAGCTCGTCTCCTAAGGACAGTCTGCCATCCCTGAGGAAATGGAGATGGGGAAAAAAACCCTTGTCAAGATACTTGAGAAGGGACATTTTCCTGGAGCTGGGGAGGGTTGTGAGAGGGCAAAGTTAAAATCGGGCTAAGGAAAAAGTAGAGATGGCCAGTGACAGTTTGGGCTGGGATTTTTCCTTTGGTCTGGCTGGTCCTGATACCCACTTGGGAAGCTCCATGATTTCACAAGGTCGCCTGGGAGCAAGCAAGTTCTTAAGTCACCACCGTATCCTGCATCAACCTTAAGGAAATGCCTCCCATCTAGGGGGAGACAATGATGGAGGAACCGAGATCCCAAGGTTTTTAGCTAGTAGAGTCATTCTGTTTTCAATCCTAATGCCATTCTGCCCTCACAACTGAGTTGTCAGCTGAGTCATTGAGCTAAGTACCCCAAACAAAGGTATCTTAAGCTCAACGGAAAGCCTTCTCTAACTTGCTGTCCTCTCTCTTTCCAGATAACATGGCCCTGGCCAGATTTCTTCTGTGGCACGTGGGGCACCACAGATGGGCATGTGCTTGTGGTCCTCCCACTCTCAACATATATGCAGAATTATAGGACCTTGAGGATAAAGCCTCTCAGTGCCATTTCCATCCATCCTACAGCCTAGCTTCATCAGGAGGGTTAATACAAAATTGAACAGACTGACCAATTTACTGCTATTGCAGGTATCAGACCTGGTCTACAAATGTGTTCTGTTTCTTTATTTCCTCCAAAGTAAATGATAGTGGACTTAGAGCTTCCTTCCCACTGGGCTGGGGTTGCCTGCCCTAGGGTGGGTCAAGAGTCTGGGATGGAACACTGTGCCAGACCACCGTGCAGGTGCCCTCAGTCATGGTGGATCAACAGTGCAGTGGGTTCCACTTGAACATCCAATGGTTGGTCTTCCATGATCCCAAAAGAGCCAGAGGTTTTTCATCTCCATCGTTAAATATGGGATTGGAAATCTTGTGAGGGGAATGATCCCTAAGCCTAGGGTTCCACCATTCCCTCTGAAAGCTTTCCATCAACACCCAAGATGCTGCTGTGGGAACTGTGCCTGTTCCCAGTATTCCTAGATTCACCCAACTTTCTCTCCAATATGTCGACTTTTCCCACCTTGCCTTCTTTTAGCTAATCAACCAGTTTCTCTTCCTCACTAGTTTTTCTTCCCACCCTCACTAGTTTTTCTCTTAGTTTTCTAGGGCATGCATCATAACCTTTTCCATGAATTTAGGTTTTCATGAAGATAGGAGGCACCAGAGACTTCTGATGGCCTCTGATTTCTGTCCATCAATAATCCCTAAAGCAGAGAAATTCTAAGAACCCCTCTAGTTGCTCGGACTGGAAAGAGAAGGGGAATAGGAGGCCAATAGAGAACCTCAAGGAGGTGTGTGGGTAGACCATTGAGAAAGAGAGGGATTTAGGAGTAGAAAAGAATACAAAGTTCTGACCAGTGTTCTTGAATTTATTCAAGACCATCCCTACCCCCATCCCCTCTTTTATTTCCCTCTTCGATTCCATCTGTTTCATCTCCCGTTGTTAACTAGAATACCCCATATGTGAAGTATATAGTCCAGAAGCAGAGAGAAGCATGCACACAACTCCAGTCTAAGGGTGAAGAGAAAATGATGAAGCCCACTGGAAATAGCTCACATAGAAAACAGACAAGAACAGTTCTATATAAGTTTATCTCTGGGCACAGGAATTTTCTAATTGCCAAGCTTCCAAAGACATGTTAGAACCTAAGACCTAAGATTAATGGGAAAATGGCTACCCGATGGAAGTTCCTCAAAGCATACCTCATGTGGGAAATTTAGGGATGATCTTCAGGAAAAAACTAAGGTCTTAATGCTTCCATGATAACTGTTGCCCAGATAACTGACAAGTGCAGTTATTCTTATTTCTAGTTGCTGGCATCTTACTCTGAGACTAGAACTGGGACATGACACACATTGATAGTTTGTACCCTTGACCTCTCTCTGTCTTCCAATCTTTGCCTCTGGCTCCTTCAACTCCACTTCATCTACATGACACATGTATATAACTGTGTGTTGAATCCTGATAAACCTGACGCAGCACATGAACTGTGGTTGCATTTAAAATCAATTACTTTCCCAAGTCATTAGTCATAATCTTAAGGGGGTTAAGATGTCAAGAATGTGGTGTTCTGTTGCATAGCATAATCTCAATAGGTAACAACATATTACCAGTATCCCAAAAGTTAGGATAAGTAACAATCACTTGAAATTCAAA
Source organism: Spilogale gracilis (assembly GCA_004023965.1). Classification (NCBI taxonomy): domain Eukaryota; kingdom Metazoa; phylum Chordata; class Mammalia; order Carnivora; family Mephitidae; genus Spilogale; species Spilogale gracilis. The sequence goes on along the minus strand of PITA01004891.1, from coordinate 82,507 downwards.
ACAGACTAGAAAGAAATCTGATCTCTTCTTCTGATTCAGAGGAGCCTGCACTATCTCCAGCAATTAGCCACTTCCTGTGCCTAGAGGTATGTTTAATTGGAACTGCTCATGCCTGATTTTCTTCCATGTTCCAGTATAATCTTTATGAACCATAATTACCAGGGCTTTGACCAAATGGAAGAGTCCTACACCCCGAGGAAGGGAAGGGAGAGGATAAGGAGGCAAAGAAAAAGGGAGAGTTATCTAGTCACCTGTGAGCGGCACCTCCTTCCTTCACTTGAGTGACAACGATAGCGTGAGGTGAGCGCTTTGATCCTCGGCCTCCACTAACCTGAATTCCCAGCCCATCCGATTCTTTAAGCAGCTCCATCTTCCATATCCGGCCAACTTCCTCCTTGGAAGAAAAAGTGAGCACACCATGAAGTATACGGACAGACACATGGCATTGACCCAGGCAAGTGGAACGTTAGGTCAAGCCAAATAGTCATCGATTGTGAAGAAGTGTTACAGATGACCACAGAAGAAAAAGCTCTGTGTGCTGGATCAGAGTCTCTAGCTGCCAGGCCTATCTAATAGAACATTCTATGATGATGGATATATCCTAAATTTGCACAATCCAACATAGAGCCACTAGCCACATGTGGCTATTGAGTGCTTGAAATGTGGGTAGTGGCAACTGAGGTGTTAAATGCTTTACTTCGTTTATTTTTAATTAAATTAAATAGCTACCCGTGGTGAGTGGCTATAATACAGGATGGCAAGAGTGATTATCCAATTTCCTGACCAGAATTCTGTTAAGCAGAGATTCTGCCTGAAACCTGGATACCACTGTGTGTGTCAACACTGGCTGTCTGGGTTCCATTTATTTACACACAGCTACTAATTAATGAAGGAAGATGAAAGGAAGGCAAAGATAGGTCTTGGTGCCAGGAGACTTCAACTAATTTGAGCCCAGCTCTGCCACTTAGTACTTATAAAAGTCCGTATGCCTAAAACCCTCAGTTTCCTTGCTTCTAAAGTGGGGATAATTATTGATGCTTTCAGGTTTGTCATTAGGAGTAAATGAGGTATTTATGGAAGCAGCAATACTTCTGGCACCTAGCAGAGACATAATAAATGTTTACTGGTAACCTTATATTATCTATAGATGCACATAGATATGGAAGAACCATCGTATTGTAACAAACTCAATGGTACTGTAATAGCATTGCATTGTGAGAAATGGTATCTACAGTTGTGGTGGGTGTAGCATTATGTAGAGTTGTCCGATCACCATGTTGTACATCTGGAACTATTGTAACACTGTGTGTCAACTATACTTCATTAAAAAAAAATCATGTTGAATTGAATCTCCAACTTCCTTAGAACATAAAAATGAGATCTTCAATGGGAGAAATGATACCAGGAAATTAATTGATGAACTTATTATTGGCTTCTATAGACATTGGTCTGTACACTCTTTAAATACATTAAAACATGTTTGAACTCTAATAAAGATTTATTCTTTAAAAAAAAACTCATTATGTCTTTAAGTCCTCTGGACTCCTGGTAGTTTTTCTGCTTTGATTAATTTTTCACTAGATTCCCTATTTTCCTCTGAGGATGCAAACATATGCCTGATGCAAAGGGTTTGAGTTCCTTCAGATACTTAGTTGTTCAGAGAAATGAAAGTAAAACCTTCCAGAGTGATTTACTTTGGGCGGGGGGGGGGGGGTGTCTTATATTAGGCTCCCTCCTATAAGTTCTTTTTATCTTTAGGTCTATGAGTATGGGTCACAATGCATTCTTCAACATATAAAACAAAAACCATGTCCTTTCCTCATCCATTATGAAGGTCCAATGGAACCATTAAGGTCCAATATGGACAAAGCCTTCATCCTCCTAGAAACAGGCAACCTTCCCATTTAAGCTGCATACCAAACAAAGAATGTGAGGTATTCAGAAAATCTGAAATACACACCGTCAGAAACTAAAATGAAACTTTATGCAATAGTAAAAAAACCAGATGTTAAACAGTCACGGATGTGCAGCAACAGGAATGTCTGGGGAAATTATTAACACACAGAGACCTGCTGGATCCTAGTCCAGCACTGCTCAGTGGGGCTCCACTGCTCTGGCTAGTCCAGCACTGCTCAGTGGGGCTCCACTGCTCTGGCTACATGCAGTGGTGCCAGTGGTCTCCTTCATCTGCTCCTTCCTCTGACCACAGACAAATGATGCCTGTCTGGCCAAATGTAACTTCAGAAGTCACTGGCTTACCACAGAAGTTCATGAACTTGTCAACAATCTCTATTATCATCCAATCATTTCACTTTGGACTCTATGAGTTTTGGTTTGTTGCCTCTGACCTCTGGAACACCTTTTTATCTTCTCTATTCAGGAATAACCACCCCTGGCCCTCAAAGTCTCTCACAGCTCCACTATTTCCAAAAAGCCATCCTTGAGAGTCAGTGCTACTGACAGGATGGCAACTTTCAACACTCCCAGTACACAAGGTGCTATGGCCTAGTGCATAGCATAAAGGGAACAAGTTCAGGGATGGGCTGAATAGCTGGTGTCTGGCTTGCTGGACATTCCACACTAGCACATGGGTCAGCCCTATGGCTGCCTCCCTGGGCCAAACAAAGTAGCTGAGAAACTAGAGCATAATGGTGGCTTGACTCGTTTTTTCCATGGAAAATGTGCTATGGCTACCAGGGTCTTGAAGATATGGAACAGTGCTCCTCCCTCCCCCAGTACAGAAAAGCTGTGAAATCCTTTCCCCAAAGCAACAGGGAACATTATTAGAGTCCAGTAATAAGAAAATCTATTTTATATTTTGCCCAAATTAGTAAAAATCTATCCGTCCCGTTACTAGCTCCACCATCATTTTCCTCATCTTACCATCTTTTTGTTAAACAGAACATGTTACATATGGTTTACAGAGGGTATGACAATTCTAGATATATAGTCCTTTCTCATTTTTAAATGCTTTTAGAAATAGAACGTGGGGCAAGAACATGCAAAACTATGATCATAGAGAAAGAGTAATGACCTAATGTACACTCTTGAAAGAGCTAAAGACAATTTTCATTAGGAGCGCTCACACATCCCCTTCATACCGAAACACACACAAATAGCTAAATGCAAAATTAAACACATATATAACAAAAATAGCTTCAGAGGGGGCAGGGACGACCAATCTGTAATATGGCCCCCAAATGTGCTCATCAAGAAGCAGATCTTCTTTTTCACTTTTATCCAATAACATGAGTTTTTTCCTCAATAATTAAAAGTAGGAACTTAAGTGGGGAGTTCAAAGAAGTCCATTGCAAGTTTCACTGCTCTGGAATTTCTTGATCATCAACTGAGGAGTTCAGAGGTACACAAATGAAGGCACAAACAGGAAGAAAGAGGCAGATGTTATCAGTCTCAATTGTCCAACTGTCAGTATTAAATCTAGCTGCCCACAGCTAAAAGCAGTATTCAGTTACAAATAAAACTAGCATCTGAAGTTTATGATGCTAAAGCTGGCACTGGTAGAAAAATCAACAGGCCAATTCAAATATGATAAGATTAAGTATATTTCCAACTGCCTCCTTACAACTCCACCTGGGGATCTAATATACACTTCAGTATGGTCAAAACAGGACTCTGCCTCCCTGTCACTCCTGGCTTTCCTACCTTCATGGGAAAGGCATCGTCGTCTACTTAAGCTAAAGCGGATATGCAAACTAAAAGCTCACAAGTTATCCTTGATTCTTCCTAATTTCCTATACCCAAACCATAGGCAAGATCTGTAGGTTCTACTTGCAAAACACGCCCACATCCATCTACTTCTGCTCCTTCCTGCCACCACTGCTGTCAAGACCATCAACATCTCTAACTTGGGTTATCACAGTAGCCTCCAATCTGGTCTCCCTTCTTATTTTTTGCCCCCTCCCCTACAATCTCCTATTTTCCATTACACATCTATGGTGAACTTTTTTTTTTTTAAGATTTATTTTAGAGGGAGAGAGAAAGCATAAGCAGGGTCAGAGGGAGAAAGAGAGAATCCTCAAGTAGGCTCCTCACTAAGCATGGAGCCTGAGATCCCAGGACCCAGAGATCATCACCTGAGCTGAAATCAAGAACCCGTCGCTTAACTGACTGAGCCACCCAGGTGCCCCTTTAGGGTAAACTTTTAAAAAGCATACATCATGATACACTCAGCTCAAACCTTCCAACAGCTCTTACTAGACTGAGGCTGAGGCCTGAATCTTTGAGATGGCATACCCAAACTTCTCCAACTAGTCCCGCCCATGCTCCCAAATCACCTTCCCATACTCTGCTCATCGCTTACTATGCTTCCGTCTCTCTGCTCCTGGAATGCTCGAACACCCCCTGCCTGGGACAGCTGCGTGGGCTGGCTCTTCCCTGGAAATATTCCGCCCCCAGATTTTGCAGGGCTGCCCTTTCCTGACACTCAGGCTTCAACTCAAACATTGCCTCTTTAATGAGGTCTTCACTGGTACCAATTTCAACTAACTCCCCACCAGGATGTTGCCCAGGCATCTTTCACTTTATTGCTTTATTTCATTTATAGTACCGGTAGTCACCATTTAACATTCAGATTAGCTATGTTGCTTGTTTACTGCTTATGGTCCCTTATCTGTGATAAGTGCCATGGGACAGAACCTTGTCTCTCATTTATTGATGGGTTCTCCAGCAACTAGAACAGTGCCTCGCATATAATAATATTGCACAAATGCCACAGAATTAACAAATATAGGATGTTTATACACTAATCTTATGGTTTTTCAGAAGTTACTGAGAGTGACATTAAGAGGCTTGCCCAGATGGGAAACCTGCTTGTTTGCCAGTGTTTAGCGTGTGAACACCCAATCCAGTTGTAGAGACGACTGAGTTCTGAAACAGATCCTGTCTAGACAGATGGCTCAAGCCTTTCCTTCCTTTTACACTGGCTTAAAGGGCAATGAGACTCTGTCAGCCTGTTGAGAAAAAGCCAAACCACGCAAAATTAGATGGTACGGGCTTTTGTATTGATGCTGTCAAAGCGCTACCCTTTCCTGTAAAACGCCAATCACTGTCTGATGCTCACACGTGCATCTCTTCACAGAGGCAAAAAAGGGGGGATTTATTTACAAAACAGAGGTTGTACATTAAGGGGAGCTGTCTCAGCAGCATTTAAATGACCTCATATTCTGTTGGAACCAAAAATAATATTTCACAATAGCATCTTTTCTCCAAATGTGAGAAGAAACATCATCCAACTAGAATTGTACTGCAGTAACTCATCTGGCTCTAGTTGCAAACTTAGATTCTGAGACTGTTTACCTAACCCTTCTTATTTGGAATGATCAGGAAGAAATGAAAAGATATGTGATCAATGTCAGAGTTGAGGTTCCTGAGTCATCAGACCAAAATGTTCAGTTTATAGGTGAGGAGATGGACGCTCAGAGGAAGAGCACGGCAGCCTGACGGTCACAGACTGGGGGGCTGGAAGAACTTGGGCTAGAATCTGGGGTCCCATCTCTCACGCCTGGAGCTCCTGGGTACCTTCATTAATAAGCAGCTACAGAGTGCCTACAGGCACAAGGCAGTAAGCCAGGACACAAAGACAAATAAGGCCCTTGCCCTTGAAGTCTACTGAGGACACAACAAGCCACATGGTAACTGGAATACGTAGTATTCATGCATTGATGAAGACCGAGAAGGGGCACTGCAGGATTCCCAAAGAGGAGATGTCTGAAGATTGGACAGGTGGCGGAAGGGTCACGGAAACCTCCTAGAGGAGTGTGTCATGGTGTTTCGTCCCCAGAAACAGCACAGCAAGAGCAGCATCTGCAAAGCCTAAGAGGAGATAGTGAGCATAGCCTTTTGGAAAAAACTGTGGCTAATTCAGCCCAAACAGTGAAGGAAGAAAGCAGTGAGAGATGAAGGCAAAAAGTTAAGCAGGGATCAGACAGTGAAAGACCTCCTATGCTTCACCAACTACGGAGTTCGGGTATTACCCTGAAGGTAAAAAGCCCACCCAAAGGGCTTACACTGAAGTGCTGTGTGAGCATGCACATGCAGGCTTGATGTGCTCTCTTTAGAAAGGTCTCTCTAGTTGCTGTGGGGACAGCAGATGACAGGATGAGAGTGGACAGTGGGATGGGTAGCTGAATACTATGACCACCCACATGGAAATGAAAGCATCTTGGTCCAAACAGAAAGCTGCAGGAGTGGGAGAGGAGAGTGGGGTGTTCCGGGAAACCCAAAGGGAGCCAGAGTTCACAGGATTTGGTGATCAACTGGACAGGGTGGAAGGAAGAGGGCAGCATTTCAACTGACTCCAGGATGCCAACTGTCCCAATTTGCTGGGATGAAGGCATTTTCCAGGATGTGGGGTTGTTGGCACAAAACCAGAGAAACTTCTAGACACGTGAGTGACTGCTGGTTGGAATTTCAAGTTTCTGGGCAGCTTTTTGGGTGATGGGACCTGATGAGGCAGGAAAGTCATGCATCAAGTTTTAGGCATGATTTGAAATCCCCAAGCTGGAGACACAACTGCAGGCAGGTGGTAGAAGGTTTGCAGTGCGGGGCGGAGGAGAGAGGTGAAGGAGCAGACATGGACTGAGGAGAGATGTTACCACATAGAAGGACAGAAGTTCATCCAGTGACCATGGAGGAGCTTACTAGGATAGGACCATCCTCATGCTATTTCTGCTTGATGCAAACATCAAGAGGACCCAGGAGATGTCCTGGTGTGACTCTCCTTCTGAGTTTCCTTTTCCTGCAGATTCAAACCTGGGGCAGCCTTCCTGAGGTCTCTGGAGACCATTTGTACTGAACGACTCAGCCTCCCTGAGGTCCCTATTGTAGGCCTGGGGAAGAGTCTGATACTGTACAGGGTGAATTACAAGTGTTAGGGGGCGACCATAAATGGACCCAGACATACACACCAGCTATTAATAAATATGCCTGGCTGGCAAATGGTAGGATTCTTTTTTCACTGTTACGTGACTAAGTTGTATTTATTTTTTACCATTCTGCATTGTAAAAATACACATCTGTAATAAACAGGCTTGCAATAACCTTCCCCTTGAATGAGTGATGGTCTTCACTAGACAGGGAGGATGGAACTCTGACCTCAGTTCTAAAATTGCTTATCTATGTCCTAAGAGATTAGGTTTTAGACAATGGGCCCAACTTTCACAGTTTAAAAGATTAATCTGGTTGCATATGTATTATTATGTGTTAATAGTTTATAGAAACATATGGCTTTTTAAAAAGAAGATATTTATTAGAGGAAACATGTTTCCTATAGTTCTGTTAAAAGGAAAGAGGATATAAAAAAAAGACAAGATTTATTTTCATGTAAAAAATAACAGTCTGTGAAAAAGAATCATCTGACAAAAATGGGCTGAATGATTATAAGCCTTTTCTGTAATTTATTAAGTCTTTGTAGACATATTAAATCATTAATAAAGCAGAAACGGAATAATGCTGACATGTTTAATCTCCCATTATTCAAATGGAATGGAATTTTTTGCCCCAACGGCTTAAGAGGTAAATACCTAATTTTTGTTTTTCTGGAAATTCCATTTTAACATGACCTTGCGCTCATCCTGAAGTAAAAATAAAAATCTCCTCAGCCCAATAACCTACAGGACCTGCTGTGATGGTCTACTGGTTCCAATCCAGGTGCCACCTGGATGTGGGGGAAGCTGTGAAGACCTACTTCTTGACCAACTCAATCAATCCTGGGCACATGCCTCAAACGATGATGCTTCTGGGGCTGAAAAGGGTGCTAGAATATATTCATGCCTGAGAGGACCTGTGGCCCATGCGGACTTTCTAAGATGGAAAGAATAACCCAGGGTCAATACTCAATCTACAGATTATGAATAGTTATGAAGAATGCAAATGGCAGATGGCAGGTCTCTTCTTTCTATTGGCAGGTAGCTTTAAAAAAATATCCCAAAGGCAAAAGATCTAGTTTTTTTTTTTTTCTTTTTAATCACCGTTTCATTTATATCACCTTGGACATTTTACCTTGAGGGCAAAAACCAGGCAAAGAAACTCTATGTGTAGTCTTCAGATAGTCTAATCCAGAAATTCAATTTTACATTACTGCCTTTAGTTAAGATGAGCAGAGAATGGTAGCCTCTTAAAAGTTTTTTTTTTTCTTTTAAAGTCATTTCCAAATTATTTCCAAATGAAAGCCTGTTCTTTGGACTATATATGAGATTCAATCTCTTTTGGTGACTTAAACCTTCAAAATGATTAAGAGAACCAACACTCTGTAACCTACTCACTCTAGGCTTTCTCTGTATTTGTGACTTAATCATTAGGAGAAAAAGTCATATCCAAGTAGAGTATTACCAATAAGAAACACATTACAATCTTTTTATTGCCCTTCTTTTTTGAGGGGGATCATAAAGTTTGTAGAAAATCCTTGATAGAGACATTACTATTTTCTTCTTCATTTACACATTCCATCTACAAATCATGCCTCCTCTGGGTAAGGCTTTATGAAGATCACTGAGAACCCCAGATCAAGCAACATGGTCCCCTGAGAGAGGGATTATCTTAATTCCTCACCTCCCATTAAATAGATTAGCTGTGACTGCAGAAATACGCATGAAATAGCCCTACTAGAAATCCTATTCACTGCCGGGGTACATTTCAGCAACATTCAAAGCTGAACTTGATACTTCTTCTGTGCCCACTTTCTATCTTTCTAACTTTCCCTTTCATCCCCAAAGGGTGTCTCCTGGAGGGACTCAAAGAGGAAACCAATCAGAAACCACATAGTAAGTAACTGCTTCATTGGGAACCCACAGGAGTATCTGCCAAGATGATTCTTGGAAGGAACATGCTTACCCCAGAGAAATATCACTTCAGGAGAGAATGTTGGTTATATTGAAGGAGATGATTTGGGGCTAGACGTGTACCCATTACCATTCAGAGTATACCACATCTGCTTTGCCTTTAGGGAAGACCAACACTGACCATCACAGCTGGATATCATAGTATCTGAGATTTCTGCGAAATTTCCAAACTTAACAGGAATTCAGCAACTTAATAACATGAACCCATAAAAATGTCATTGAAGTGTTAAAAAGAAAAGCAGATGCTTCTCTGCATGGTGAACATCCTTCCTGTGTAATATTGAGGCTTCAATGGTCATGCAATCAGCTGCCACCAGGAATTCTTGGCCTGGGGATGGTAGTGATAAATAATGATGCAGTTCAAGTACTTTATCGGGGCCTCATATGACTCAAATTATACCACAGAAGGCTTGAATTTTCCACTTAGGATCACTCAACTAGCTCTTTATTTAAATAGAACAAAATGACTTGGATTTCGTCATTGTTGTTTTTGTTATGTCCTCTGATCATTTGTCATAATAAATGTGTTGGCTTTTAAGTACAAGGCCATCTTAGATATATTTTCTAAGCCTTAAAAGCAACTTCAACAGTATTTCTTTTAAAATTCAGGTTCTATAATCAAACCAAAGCTTACCCGTGCCAGGCAGTCACTCGATTGGAAGTCTGTCTTCCCAGATTTTGAGAAGCGGTGCTTGTCATTGCTTGTGGGTATAGAAGCATCTGTCTTTGGAATGCTAGGCTCTGTCCCTCTGTCTGCTTCTGAACTGTCTAGCTGGGATCGGGCCAGGTCCTTGAGAGATTCTGGGCCATTTTCTAGCCCCAAAGCATGACCATTTCCAAGTTCAGGGTCTGGGCCATTGTCTAGCTCAGAGACGGGGTCATTGTCCAACTCACAGCCAGGACCGCTCTTGGGTTCTTCAGTGGCCTTTTGGGGAGAAGGCCTGGAAATGACCCCAAACTTTCTTGCTCGTTTCCCCTTTTTCACAGTTTGGTCACCCAGCTCCAAGGTTGGTGTCTCTCCTGGTTCAGAGCTGTTGCTACTGCTGCCATTATAAGGAGAGTGGACCTTGTGCTTGAAGCGGCGCAGCATGATCAGGTAGATGAAGCCGCCATTCCAGCACTGCTCAGCCAGGTAACTGCAACAAACACAGACGTGCCCGTTAAAACCCCCAGAACAGCCTTCTTGACCAGTGTGTCAGGCTGACACACTCAGCAGCCCACACAGGACCCGTGTGATTAACAACCTGCCCAGGCCACTGAGGTACTAACCTTCCTACAGAGGCTCAATACTGTATTCTTTTAATCTACATAATTGCCACTGCTAAAAAGAACCCCCCAAACAAACCAAAACCCCCAGGAACTAGTAATTACTAAAACAATACTTACCCTGGGTAGGCAGTTAGAAATGGGATTTTTCTATGCACAGAGCCAATCTTACCAAAGGATTAAAAAAAATAATTCTCCATTTCCTCAACAATTTCTTGCATCACAATTTTGTTAGCCTCACATTTTTTGGGCACCTGGTGGCTCAGTTGGATGAGCGACTGCCTTCAGCTCAGGTCATGATCCCGGAGACCTGGGATCGAGTCCCACATCAGGCTCCCTGCTCGGCGGGAGGCCTGCTTCTCCCTCTGTCACTCCCCCTGCTTGTGTTCCCTCTCTAGCTGTGTTTCTCACTGTCAAATAAATAAAATCTTTAAAAAAAAATGAAAAAAAAATTTTAAGTGAACCCTGCCCAGTGTGGGGCTTGAACTCACAACTCTGATATCAAGAGTTGCAGGCTCTATGGACTGAGCCAGGCAGGCACTCCTCCATTCATATGGTTTTGCTATAATTACTCTGCAAGTCCCCAGCACAAAGAATAGCTGAAATAGATTGAGGAGAAATGTAAGGTTCTGCTCTTAGGATCAAAATATCAATGGCACAACAAGAACCTCTGCCTCACAGCATTAAAGTGAGAAAAGAGCAGAGGGAAGAGGGGTGCTGGCTGGTAACAGGAGCACTTGGTAAATCAGCACTGGCAAGTGTATGCTGCGTTAAATGAGCATCTGGTTCACTTCCTGATAATGGTTCTAGTTTGGGCTGCTCCTGGCACACGAGGAGTGTCATTTTCAGTCAGGGTATAGCATTCAGAGGAACTCCAACATAATGAAAAACATGCAGCCATGGGTGACCGGGACAAAGAAGCCTGTTGGATACTGTGTCAGCCAGGAAAAGTGAGAGGGAAGAGGGATGCTTAGCTCAAAGCAGACAAGCCAGGCTTGGTTGCGTTTCATGTATTTGAGGAGCGCCAAACCCTCAGAAGCAGGAAATAATATAAATGAGATGATGCATGTGAAGCCCGACACACAATAACTGCTCCAGATCTAAAGGAATAACCGTAAATAGAATATCCGAGATAGGACCATTAAAGCTTTAGCAAAAAACCCACACTTGCTCAAAGTCAGGAAACCAGGCTGGGCTAGACCCTCTCCTCATGCCACCCAAGATAAGGAAGCACAAATCCCAGATGAACCCAGGGAAAGGCCTTCGCCATGGAATGTTGCCACATTCTACACATCACCGGGTCACAAGCAAAGAATGTCAACCACCAAACCCCTCATGAGTTGGACCTGCTTCCCGTCTTCACGTGCTCACAAAGAGAAGGCCTGGGGCGTTGTTACGTCCTCAATAAGTAAAAAGCAGAGAACTCTTTCAGGTATACCAAGCTAGCTGTTCTCTCCCCAGGCCTGCATCTCAGACCCGAGAGCAGGGCCAGTCAGTATGCAAGAAGGGGCCAGGTCACCAGGACAGGTGACCAGCGGTGTTTGAAACGTACTAAATTCTGAGTCAGAGCCATGTATCACTCATACCTAATGGTCACGTCAGTGCAATGACAGAGCCAGTCTCACTGAAGAGGAGAAAAATTCGAATTTTTATCATGGAGTAGAGTGAACAAGAGAGATGAGTCCTCAAACCACCACCAAAGTCAATAAAAAACTTTCTTTGATCCTGGGCTATAAACCATGGTAATGAATATACATGTAAAAGCCAGGGAGATAAAATGTACCACAAAGACCTCTGGTTGTTCTGTGTAATTCAGCGAGATCAACAGGTGAAAGCACTCCACTAGAGCCTAATAAATGAAAATTAAACTTAGTTCTCAGCTTAATTTTTCTACAATGTTCAGACTTTATGTTCTTGAGTTATGTATTTTGTTTTCCACTCTGGAAAAATTTCTATAAAAGTATAAAATCTTTTTTTTTTTTTTTTTTTTTTTAAAGATTTTATTTATTTTGACAGAGAGAAACACAGCCAGAGGGGGAACACAAGCAGGGGGAGTGAGAGAAGGAGAAGCAGGCCTCCCGCTGAGCAGGGAGCCCGATGTGGGACTCGATCCCGGGTCTCCGGGATCATGACCTGAGCCGAAGGCAGTCGCCCAACCAACTGAGCCACCCAGGCGCCCCAAAAGTATAAAATCTTAAGAGTAGTTATAAGCCAGGCTGTAAGGGTTTCTTTGAACAAATCACTACTCAATGTAACACATATGCCAGATGTTATGAAAAATAGTATATGGTCATAAAAATAGGACCAGGGAGAGAGTCAGACACCCAAGTTCTCATGCTGGCTTTAGCCTAACCATGTAAAACTATGGTGTTTATACCAAATTTCCATCAACCTACTAAAGGATAAACAAAATATAGTCCATCTCTATAATGGAATATTATTTAGCAATAAAAAGAATGAAGTATATGCTATAACTTAAGTGAAGCTTGAAAATATGATCCTAGGTTTAAAGACGTCATATCACAAAAGGCCATATGTTATGTCATTCCATTTATAGGACAGAATAAGTAAACCCACAGAGACAGGAAGTCAATCAGTAATTGCCAGGAGCTAGGGGCAAGGGAGAACTGGACTGCTAACAGGTATAGGATTTTTTAGTGGTGATGGAAATGTTCTGGAATTAGATAGTGGTGATAGTCACACAGCATAGTGAATATACTCACGAACTGTACACCTTCAAATAGTGAATTTTATGTGATATGCATCATGTCACAATTAAAAACCAATAGCAAATATAGTAATTCTGGCCAAGTTTTGAGTTACTTCTTTGAGTTGGTGCTCCTTAAGAACACTGTTTACAGAAGAAGAAACTGAGGCTCAGAAATAATTATGTGCCCAGGTTCATATAACTGCCAAGTGGTCGACCCAGGCCCTCCTGCTTTCCAGACCCCATGCGCGCTGTACAGTTGTGATGTTTCAGTCACACTAGTGTCTTTGTCTGTAAGGTGAAGATGTTAAAATGGGTCAGCTCCAAGTTTCTTTTACAGTTTAATAACTGTGAATGCTAGTTTCTTGGGAAGACTTCTGGGGATTAATGTAGCAGACCATCCTGAAAGTACTGACCTAGTGCCAGAGACAAAACAGAACCATGGAAAAACAGAAACATTCCTTTTATGTCCAAGTTGTCCTAGGTCTCCTGGACATTTACCATCAATCTGAAAAAGATCCTACCTAGAGAAGCAATTCCTTTACAATTGCTTTGGGGATTATATCTTTTGCCTTAGAACTCTGAACAATTTGATGGGTTCTGAGCAGAAACCTTCTTTTCAGTGCCAAAAAGTCAGGCTCATTGACTCAGAGTATAGGATCTTGGATATTTCTACTCTCATGGAAGCTCCAAGAGCCTTATGACTGAAATTATTTTATTCTTTCCGCAGGGCCCATGCTCAACAAAATTACAAAGCAAGAGAAGTTTATCTTTAGTTTGGCACCATCTCCCTATCGTCTCCTGACTTCCTAGCAATAAATAAGGCTCTGACACCTTCAGGGAACTGTATGACAGGTTATTTTATTCCTTCCTGGATGCTGAAACTTCTAAGGTTATCCCAAAGGCAAAGTGTAAGGAATGAACTATGGATCTCACAGCAACTTGGTGACAAGACTTTTAAGCAAGGGGTAGTTTTCTTGTAGTTCTTCCAATCACCTTATATGTAATGCCTTCACATTCTCTATCTATCTGTACTGAAACGGCATACCTTACTTTTCCAGCACTTTCCTAGCTAATTCATACTTCCAAATCTCTGTTTCTGTTTAAGAGAATTCCTACTCACCATTAGAATCGTTAAACTTCCAAGTCAGTCTTTGAGAAAGGAGCAATGGAATACAATCCTGGTCCAGAGAAAAATTGGTCTCTTTTTTAACAATAGGTAAAATTAACCTTTTGGAAGCTTCTCTACCATGTAATTATCTTTTTGGTTTCCTCCCCAAATTTGAAACTGTCCACTGGCATGTAAAGTTATTCATTCAATTTAATTAACATTTATTTGCTTTTGACTCTCCCAGGATGGTCTTAAGATAAATGAGGAAAGATGAGCATTTCCAGAAGTGGAGTTCAAAATCCCAGCCCAGAGCCCTCCTTCTGAAATGTGTTGAGGTTCCTCACTTCTCTTGGTCTTTGCAAGCATCTTTTGTGACTAAATCCCTTCCTACCTTGCTTTCCCCCCAAACTGTACTTTACCCCCCAAAAAAGGGTTTTTGAGCACCTCCTGTTTCTTGATGCTCTATCATAATTCTGGAGTCTGGGCCCTCCAGGTGTGGGAGGCCTAGGAAGGGTTTCAGGGGAGGTCAGCTGCTAGGAAAAGCTAGAGGGATAAAGCTGGCTGGAGTTTAAAGAACAAAGAGAGGCAGGCAGGAGATAAGAGAGAGGTCAGAGAGGTGTTGGAAGGCCAATGACACACATTATTTACCCAGGCCCCAATTCTATCAGAAGAGGGCTCGAGGCAGCTGAGCAATTTTGATATTCTAGGCTGTTTTGCCAACGTCCTCTGAAGAATCAATCTCCAGATACTTCTGAAAATCCTCCTGGGCGTCTGGCTATCGATTACTGATGCCTGGTACACTGTGTGAACCCACAGAGGGGTGTGGCCAAGCAGAACCATTGGCGTATATACGTGTGTATAATTCAGAGTAACTTGGATCGCCACCCCTGGGCATTGGCCTGTACCACAATGCCATGAAAACACTGTGTAACTCAGACAACATAAAAGAATTCTAGAACTCAGACTTCTCTGTGAAGCAGACATTCTTACTTCCTCTGAGTAAGTCCGGTCCCTGATACAGACAACAGGAGAACAAAGACTGACTGCAAGACGTTTCTAGATGAGTCCCTATGGCTGGTTATGAGTTTTACAGAATGGGACTAAGTGCTAATAGCCACCCTAACACACACGATGAACGGAGATCAATTGTTCTTGCCCATGACTGCCTCTCACCTAAGAAGCAAGGGAAGGCTAAGAAGCTGTTTGTGGTCCTTTGAAAACCTGCTAGACCTAATTAACCCAGAGGGCTGTCTGAGGTTGTAAATCTGTAGGTTCCCAGAGGAGAAAGGGTTGAGAGGAAGTGTTAAATATATACAGATTAATTTCCCAGTGAGGTCTTGGCTGGGAAATAGAGGGAAGCAAGTTCGGACAGCTCCATTAGGGGGGGTGGGAGGATGAGAAACATTTCCTGGAGAACCAGATTCCCCAAGATCAGTCTCTCTCTCTCAGGTGCTGCCCCCCAGCTACTTGGAATTTTGGACTCACTTCTCCTCTACTCCACAACCCTCCCTCGAACGAGCCAAACTTTCTTTTGGGGACTCCGTAGGCAGAATTTTTGGGCTGTGTATTGTGTTGAGAAGAGTGACTACTATCCCTGTGTGCTCATATAGCCATTTCTGACTTTCTAATCAGCCCTGATCATATGGAGGACGACGGGGCTCAGGCACCAGTAAGGCACTCAAAATAGACCAGAGCCTAGGCTTAGAGTATAAGGGAATAGAACACCGTATTCTAATTGTTGCATGAGGGAAGTGATGGATGCAGCCCAGTTTTGCTGATTCTCACCTCCTCATCTAGCATAAACAGCTGGGGGTCAGCAATTCTTTCCTCTTTTCTGTCATGTGGAGTCAAGAACAGAGAATATGAACACATGAATCTGTTCTCTTGTTATAAAATCTGTAGTTAATTGGTTTTTTTTTTAATCACACAATTTGGATTGGGAAACCCAAGTTGAGAATGAAGAATAGGGTAAATATTTATTCAAGAATTTTTTCTGACCTATGATACAATACTAGCCATTCAAACCCAACCCAAATTATCAGCTATCAAAACTTGCCGCCACCACATAGCTTAGCAGGAGAATTTAAATCATACCCATCTATCCACCAGGACAGAGATCCATGTTGCCCCGGAGGGAACTGGGGCAAAGATGCTGATAATCTGGCTACTGCTATTTCTATGAATAATAAACTATCTTTCATCTTTGATCCAAGAATCTCATGCTTTCTGACCACATTCATGAAACTGTGGCAGGCCAACTTGATTCGCTTACTAGTAGAGTAAAATCACAGTCCTTGGCTTATAGCAGGATAATATGCAGAGCAACTCAGTTTATAATCGGTCCAGCTCCGCAACTTCGAACGCATAAAAGGAGCTTAATGTTATTTTTTCTTGACACCAGAGACTAAGAAATAAAAATAACTATGCATCATAAACAAACCAATGCTGAATCTTTCTTGAAGGCATATCAGACAAAGGTGAAATATACTAAGAGGACTAAGAAAGAAGGTAGGTGTTCTACCCTCTGATTCTACCAACACTGATTAAATTCAATGCATCATCTCAAACGCAGAAGCCACATTTGCGTTCAGCAGTGTTAAGTGGACTCCCTTCTGCCCTCTTCCTACTTGAATTTCATTTCCTGCAAACCCTGGCTGCAATATCCATTTCTGTGTGGAAGCAGAGCTGGTTCTCTTTCTGTTTCCTGCTAAGAGTTTCTGCATGTAAAGGGATGGGGGTGGCAGAGACATAGCAAAAAAACACTGGATAAAAAGCAGCTAAATCATGAAAAAAGTTGTTTTGATTTCCCAGCAATAAGGTATCATAGATTTTCATATTTATCTTAGAAACTCACATCTCAAACTAACAAGCCTGATTTAAATAACTTCTATGCTAGGATGCACTACACATTTTCAACTCCATTTTCAACTTCCTAGCTTTACAGCAAGGAAGCAGAGCTGTGGTCCTTCTGAACATAGAGCAACAGGTTTTTAAGAAGTTCCAGTTTCCTCAAAGGTTTTCATGCACCTTATTTCTGCACAAATCAATATAAGTTTTTTTTAAAGCCACCATCTACCTTGCTGAAAACAGAAACTCAGAAGCTAAATTAAGTAGAAAATGCCTGATCAGCGATGAGAATGGACCTAATAAAACATACTACAGAGATGCTGGCCCTTCAAAGAAAACTTCCAGGCTTCTTTTTGAAACTGATTGCATTTCTTTATTAAATTATTGTAAATGAATCAGGGTTTCTTATAACTATATGAGATCAGCTTGCAGCCTATACAGAATCAAATCAGAATTCCAGCTGCATAGCTTGGCTAAGTCATCCTGATGACGGTCACATTTTCCTGGGAAGAAGGAATGCTGGGAAAGTCAGACTTTGCTGTGTATGAATGAGTCAGTTTCACCTCATGAGCCGAGTGATGAGCTCAGAAAATGTGCACGGGAGCTCATCACTTTTCTCTTTTATGACATGAAGCTGTTGTTTTTGTTTATAAAATCACTACTTGCTCATTACAAATTCATTCATTTATTCAACAAATAGTTATTGAATACCTATTACAAGCCAGCACTTTGAGGCATTTGAGGGTACAGCAGTGAACAAAACAATGCCTGTCTTTGTGGAGCCTACTATCTAGTAGGGGAGGTAGGCAATAAACAATCTGTTAAAGCATCCAACTATATCATATGTGAGAAGGTGAGATGTGTTCTGGAAAACAGAAAACACTGAACAGGATAAAGAGGATGAAGCATGCCAGGAGTTGGAAGAGCCAGGATGAAATCTTTTTTTTTTTTTTTATTGTTACTAAAGTTTTTTTTTTTTTTTCCAGTGTTTCAAGATTCATTCCCCATTCCCCACACCCAGTGCTCCACGCTTTAGGTGTTCCCAGTCAGGATGAAATCTTAATGCTGTGCCTGATGTGGCCCCACTGGGAAGAACACAAGAGCAAAGACTTGAAGAAGATGAAAGAGTTGGCCATGCCACGGCCTGGGAGAAGAGTGTTCCAGACAGAGGGAAGAGCCAGAGCAAAAGTGGTGAATTGGAAGCATGCCCGCTGTGTGTGAGGGGCTGGAGTGTTTGAGACAAGGGGCAAAAGAGGAAGAGAGCAACAGGTGATAAGGTCGCAGGGACTGGTTTAGGGAAGGTTGTATAAGCTGCTCTAAAGACTTTCAAGTGAAATGGGGAGCTGTTTAGTTTTGAGTAGTGGAATAATGTGATACATACTATTAAAATGATCCCCTTTGTTTCTGTGTTGAGAGTAGACTGGGTGGAGGCAAGGGTAGAAGGAAGGAGACCAAATGGAAGATGGTCTTCAGAAATTCCAGCAAGAGAGCAACTCAATGTTAGAGCAGCCACGGGGATGGTAAGAAATGGTGAGAATCATGATCAACTTTGAGGAGCCAAAAGCCTGTGGTCCTGGATCTGATAGAGGGTGTGCAAGAAAGTGAGAGGTCACGTATGGCGTCTAAGTGTTTGGTTTGAGCACCTGGAAGGGTGCAGCTGCCATCACGAGCCGGCAGAGCATCCTTGGGGCTGGGGGATCGCTGACCGATTCCGAATGCATAGATCCATTCTGGACTTAAGTTCTGGACAGGCTGGGCTTGAGATGATATCTGGATTTTAAAGCAGAGGACTAGTCTTGAGAGAGAAATTTGGGAGATGCAAGACTATTAATATATCTTAAGACCCCAGGAGATAAATTTCTTTGGGGAGAATTTCTGGGTCCGAGGTTCTTCTTGCTGGCCAAAAGCATAGTCAAGGGTTTCCTATGTAATTCTAATTTGTCCTCTTGAAAGGGGTAACTATTTAGAATCCCAGCAGTAATGCCTTACAGGACTGTTTGTTCCTGAGTATTGTCACTTTTTAATCTTTGCCAGCCTGACAGTCAAAGCCTACCTCATGTCATAATTTGCAAATCAGTGAGGACTAGTGAGGTCAAAATTCTTATTACTCACTTGCCTTCTTTAAAAATTGCTTATTTGTGCCCTCTGTGAAAATCCTCATATTTGAATCCCCTAACATGGTGGCTGTCACTTAATAAGCATCACAATAAAAATGACAGGTCAGTAAGAATTTTTATTAAAAAATATTTAAAAAAATGAGTGTACTGAGACAACTTTGCACAGCATATAATTCATCCATTTCAAATGTACAGTTCAGTATTTTTAGGAAATTTACCAAGTTGTGCAGTCATCACCATAAATCAGTTTTAAACCTTTTTCATAACCCTATTAAGACCCTCATGCCCATTATGGTTAATGTCCATTCCCCATCCCAGCCCCCACTTTCTGTTTTCATAGGGCTGCCTCTTTTTCCATTTCCTACAGATGGAATCATATAATATAGGGTTCTCCGTGTCTTTCGTCTTAAAAACAATTCCTTTTTACTAGGTTCTTAGTCACCAGTCTTTACCTCCTTGTGCATCCTCTCTGCCATTTACCCCTTACAAAATCTTGTTTCATGCAGACATACCCTTTTGATGCTATCTCTCTCACTTTCCTTCAGATCATACCTGATTATCCTGAGGAGAGAGACCTCATGGACCCGCCAGCACCTCACCTATCCTGTCTCATCTACCCTCCCATCGTACCCACCACTCCTTCTGGTTTAGACTATGGAAACCCCTGGTAGCCTCTCCTATCTTTAAAAATTCTCATGTGACTGCAGTTAAGTGGAATATGCACTCCTTCCCATTTGGTCTCCTAGTTTTCCCCTCACGGTTCCACTGTTATCATAAACCAACTCTGTTTCAAAAGGAAATATTTCCAGGCCACCTGGGTGGCTCAGGCAGTTGAGCATCCAGCTACTGATTGCGGCTCAGGTCATGATGTCAGGGCTGTGGGACTGAGCCTCACTTCAGGCTCTGCTTGGTGGGGAATCTGCTTGAGATTCTCTCTCCCCACCCCCCCGCCCCTCCCTCTAACATAATACATAAATCTTAAAAAAAAAAAAAGGAAATCTTTCCTCATTAACAGTACTAGGCAAAGCTCCAAATACCATGCTAATATAGTAGTATATAATATGTATCATGTTAATATATTCATGTTACTACACATTCACACCAATAGCATTTCATTTTTAATTTTCTCCATGCTATTTTTGTCCAGTCCAGATTACCAGCACCAAAATATTATAAGGCCCAGAGTCTTTTCTCTACTTCCTGTGCTGGACTGGTGCAACGAGCCTTCCATAGTTTTCCTATCCCCTGGCCAGCAAACAACACTTCATATCACAGAGGTCTTTGCTGAAGACAGGCCAGGTCCGAGATGCACAAAACATAGGGAAGCCTTCTGGCCCTGTTAAGTCTTGCCTGACATCCAGCTTCCGAGCCTTGCCCAGCGCATTTCCTATGGCAATTCCTATCTTTCCCTCCACGCGGTGCTGCCCTTAGCCTTGCCTTGAAGGAGGCTATGATCGATGCTCAACGATTACTGAAGCCAGACCAAGTCCTAGAGATTACGTTCAACTTGTTTTCTAGCTTCAGGGCCACCAAGCCCTGAGAAGTGGGTCAATGATGACACAGGGACTCAGTTCCTTATTGCCCTTGCCACCGTTTCCATGTTCCTCCACAGTGAAAGCCACTGGAAGCCATGAGGATTAGTAATACACATTCTCCCTTTCCTTCCCACTTCCCTAAAAGCAACCGAATCTGAGCGTTCACAACAGCCAGTCATCCTCAAACTCTCACATTACAGAATCCAAAAGGCAGCCACCTTTTTCCCCTCCCTAGAGGGGATGCTAAAAGAAGGGGTCAGCGCATCTCAGAACTCACATGAAGCTACTCACACACTCATTCACACACTAATGATATGTCTGGACCCTCCAGTTCCCGCCCCTCTCAAGTGGCTCCAGCTCCATCTTGAAATAATTTCCCATCTTGCCTCAATCCTTCCAGGGTCTGTTCCACTGGCTTGGCCAGAGCCTGCCCTCACCTCAGGCCAAGACTGGTTTTACTTATGTCAAAACAGCTTCCATCAGGATGGTGGACTTCTTTTCCAAGTTTCTTTCACTGTTTTGAAGTCGGCAGAGAAGAGATACTTAAGAAATTGCAAAATGAGTACCTCTACTGGTGTGTTCCAGCTAATGTCATGCACTGTTCTTCTCTTGACTCTCTTCTATACGGTGTACTGAGACTTTTTTAAAGCCTGGTTTTCCTTTCTTCTTTTTCTTTCTTTTCCAAGCCTCTCTGGCAGGCAGAGCTGGGCTGGACAGGTCTCACAATCTACAGAAGTTCCTTTACACTAGCTTTGTAAGTTTGGCAACATTCTTCTCTAAGCAAAGGATGCTTCTAAGAAGCTGGGTTTGGTGGATATTTTCCCTCTTGTTCATCCATCTGCATGAGCGTCTAGGACGCCTCTTGTTTAGAGGACTTTGATTACAAGAAAGGCAGATCGACAGAACCCTGGCCCAGAAAAACAAATAAGCCGAGTCCTTACAGATATGAACAGAACGATTTAAAAATCTTGGCTTCCAATCAGTGCATTCTTCATATTGACAATTTGAACTATGGCGTCATTATCTTTGTGGCCCTTGCTTCTTAGTTTATGTTCAGACAAGGAACATACAGGGGAATTTGTATTTGTCTACTGAGATTTTAAAGATAACTGCAAGTTAAGCCTTAAAGAAACCTTCAGTTATTGGATGTACAAACATCAACGCTGATACAAATATTTAAAACTTGCTTTTAGTGACGTGTTTCTTTTTTTTTTTTTTTAAGATTTTTTTTATTTATTTGACAGAGAGAAACACAGCCAGAGAGGGAACACAAGCAGGGGGAGTGAGAGAGGGAGAGGCAGGCTTCCCGCCGAGCAGGGAGCCCGATGTGGGGCTCGATCCTGGGTCTCCAGGATCATGACCCGAGCCGAAGGCAGTCGTTTAACCAACTGAGCCACCCAGGCGCCCCTAGTGACGTGTTTCTATTAAAAGCTCCCTAAACCAACATGAGTTATAACAGATAAGGGCTGAATACCAATATTAAGTTGTAACTACATGCTATAGACTGAGTTAACTGCACGTGTGCTTTACCTCATTGCGGTATAAAGCAACCCTATTAAGGTTGACATTATGAATCATGTTTTAGAAAGGAGCAAACTGAAGCTTCAAGAGAATAACTTGCCAAAGTTCACAGAGCTGGCAGGGGTGGAGGTGATATTCAAATTCCCATCTGATTGCAAACAAACCCAGCCAGCGACCTTGGGATTCACTGTGGCAAAGCCCCAACCTAATGTTGGGTATTATGATAAGGTTTAGATGAAGAAAAAGGGCTACAACTTCTAACAGCCAAGAGAAACCTCTCCCCAGTTTAATATTACAAAGGTCTCCATTTTCATGATATGTTAACACCCCAAATATGTGCTACACCCATAAGAAAAGGGCCCTAGGGAAAACAAGAGGTATTTTCAGGCAGGCCCAGAAGGCAGGTTAGTATTTGGGAGCAGTAGGGTGGTTTCCTGGGGTGTGGGTGGAAGTGACCAGCTCTCATTCCATTTCTCAGGTATGAGCTGAGACAGTCCCCAAGATTTCTGGGAAAGTAGAGGCAATATTTGCTTAGATTAGCTAGAATCAGAGGGTTAAGGAACCAACCTGGCCCCCAGCCCAGCCAAGGCCAAGAAAATGGCTAATACCAGCTATGCCCTCCAATGCCGGCCTCTCCTTCGGTGCACTCTGGAGCCCAGTCATCTCCCTCCCTCCCCATAGTGCCCTCACTCCAGACCAGTGCTTCTCAAGCAGTGCTATGCACTGGACACCTGTCTTTCTAGAAGGAACTGCCTTTCCTGATGGCAGGCAGTCTGTGCACACCTGTGGATTCTTGTATGAGATAGTGTGCTCTCAAGTAGTGATGGGCTGACATGGAATAGAATAAGAAAGAGGCAGGCAAATCTCTGGGCTGAAGTACCACTCAGGTGTCCCTTCAGGTAAGGACTTGCTGTCCAGCTGGTAAGGATTATGTTAGCTGTGATCTTCATCAGAGTCGACTTCAGCCTTCAAGTCAAGGTCATGCTGGGGCAATTCCTGGCCAATGGCGAGCAAGACAGTATGGGGCCAAGGGCAGCAGCATGCCCCAAGATGGGCAACTTGGGTGTGAAGATTATTTTGAGTTAAAAAACAAGTAAAACAATGAAACTAGACCATTCTCTTACGCCACACACAAAGACAAACTCGAAATGGATAAAAGACCTCAACATGAGGCAGGAAGCCATCAAAATCCATAGGCAGTAACCTCTTTGACATCGGCCACAGCAACTTCTTTCAAGACATGTCTCCAAAGGCAAAGGAAACAAAAGCGAAAATAACTTTTGGGACTTCATCAAAATAAAAAGCTTCTGGAGCACCTGGGTGGCTCAGCTGGTTAAGCGACTGCCTTTGGCTCAGGTCATGATCCTAGAGACCTGGAATAGAGTCCCACATCGGGCTCCCTGCTCGGCGGGAAGCCTGCTTCTCCCTCTCTTACTCCCCCTTCTTGTGTTCCCTCTCTGGCTGTGTTTCTCTCTGTCAAATAAATAAAATCTTTAAAAAAAAATAAAAAAAAATAAAAAGCTTCTGCACAGCAAAGGAAATAGTTAACAAAACAAAGAGGCAACCCAAGGAATGGGAGAGGATATTTGCAAATGACACTACAGACAAAGGGCTGATATCCAAGATCTATAAAGAACTACTCAAATTCAACATCCAAAAAAGAAGATGATCACATAAAAAAATGGGCAGGAGACATGAAGAGGCACTTCTCCATAGAAGACATACAAATGGCTAACAGACACATGAAAAAATGTTCATCATCACTAGATATCAGGGAAATTCAAATCAAAACCACACTGAGATACCACCTTACACCAGTCAGAATGGCCAAAATTAACAAGTCAGGAAACAACAAGTGTTGGAGAGGCTGCGGAGAAAGGGGAACTCTCTTACACTGTTGGTGGGAATGTAAGCTGGTGCAGCCACTCTGGAAAACAGTGTGGAGATTCCTTAAAAAATTAAAAATAGAACTACCCTATGACTCTGCAATTGCACTACTGGGTGTTTACCCCAAAGATACAGATGTAGTGAAAAGAAGGGCCATATGTACACCAATGTTCATTGCAGCAATGGCCACAATCGCCAAACTGTGGAAAGAGCCAAGGTGCCCATCAACAGATGAATGGATAAAGAAGATGTGGTCCATATATACAATGCAATACTACACCTCCATCAGAAAGGATGAATATCCAACTTTTGTAGCAACATGGAGTAGATAGTAAGAGATTATGCTGAGTGAAATAAGCCAAATAGAGAAAGTCAAGTATCACATGGTTTCACTTACTTGTGGTGTATAAGGAGTAATATAGAGGACAGTAGGAAAAAGAAAGGAAATGGGAAGTAGGGTAAATCGGGGAGGGAAACGAAACATAAGAGACTTTAGACTCAGAAACAAACTGAGGGTCTTGGAGGGAAGGGGGTGGGGGGATGGGAGAGCCTGGTGGTGGGTACTGAGGTCACATATTGCATGTAGCACTGGGTGTGGGGCATAAACAATGAATCTTAGAACACTGAAAAAATAAAATAACAAAAAACAAAACAAAACAAAAAACAAGTAAAACTCTTTACCTCTCCCACAACTGCCTAAAAAGAATTTAGATAGATGACCTACTCTCAGAATAGAACTATCAGCATAGATAACTACATTATACTATGAACTAGATATGGTGGACAGGGAGGAACCTAGGAAGACCTGTTTTATCAAAGCCTCTATGCCCCATTTTTCCTGAGTGGCCCAGAAAACATTTACCAAACATTCACTCTTTTTTATCTTCCTGTGAATTATATCCCCTACTTTTGAAATCCCAGACCCCTATCTCTTCTGCTTAGTTCAGAATGACATATATACCTTATTGTGCCTGTCTTTGGAATTTCCATGTCTGTGGAATTTCTTGGATTGGATGCTATTAAATTTGATTTTCTGCTCTTATTTTGCCTGATATCAGTTCGATTCTTAGTCCGGCTAGAAGGACCTTGAGACAGGATATTCTTGCTCCCTGACAATGGTGAGATGAGGGCTAGCCATTTCCACCCAGTGTGGGACTCCTCCAGGAACACCTGGCCTAGAGTTCCTTGTTGGGCTGATGGGCTTTGTCAGGTGGGCAGCATGGTGTGCGCCTCCCATGCCCAGTGATGCTTCCTCCTGTTTCCTTTCACAGGTGTTATCTCCACAGACATTTTGCTCCCGTAGTTCTAACTCAGCCTCTGCCTCCTGGAGAACTCAATGTGAGTGAAGGCAATATAATGAGATTAACAAAGTCTGTCCCCAAAAGGAGAGGATGCAAAATAACAGGAGCAAACAAAAGTCTGTTAGGGATGGATAGGACTCAGCTAACTGGGTATAGAAGCAGCAAGCAGAGCATTCTTGAGAAGACAATTTAGATGAATGGAATTCACAAAGCTTTCCTTTAAACCTGTTGGCCAGCAGCAGGAAAAACCAAAGGGCAAAAGGCTCCTTCTGCAAAGGCGCTCCTCTGGATTAGGACTCTCTTTACTCGTTACCCAAACAACTTCATCAAAACTGACCCCAGTAGCAAGTATCTGGAGCAACATTAAACTTGGTTCAGCTGTCAGCATTTCCACTCGGGCCTTTGGGCAGGACACTTAACCTCTGAGACTAACCCCTCAGTCTCACAGACCTAAAGTGTCATGGGGAGGATTGGAGCGGATAAGAGTTAACTAAGCAGGCTGGCTTCCCACTTGGCACATAATAAATGCCAATGTCAGCTCCTTTCCCTTTCAGAAATTTGCTAGGTAATCACAGGTCAACCAGTCTGAAATCCTGGACAGGGCAACTCACAGAGAAGAGTGGTCAAAGCCCAGTCTGTGGTCTGAGTGGAGTAGAGAGAACCACAGTCAAGTCAGGGAAAAGGAGTCTCTGGAAAAATCAAATTCACAGGGACAGGCAGAGAGTCAGAAATGATTCTAAAACTAGAGATGTGAAAAGGCAGGGAAAATGTGTCTTAGACACAGAGCCTTCACAGGGAGGCATTTTGAGGGTCTCAGCGACCTATGTCATTCCACTGAGAAGGACAGGGTGCCCGTGCTGTGGGCGATCAGGCTAGGACAGCACCCAGCACCAAGTGCAGGCCATATTCTCTGTCAGAGAAAGAAGAGACATGGGTCTTTCAAAACACAGACCAAGTGTGGCCTCTTGTTTTGCTTCCATGTCCATCTGGCTGGGGTCAGCCTCCCAACTCCCGGAGCAGTTGTAAGCCTTCTGGCCTGACCTGAACTCTGAGGCTGGTCCCAGGGGCCCTGGCAGTGCCCCAGCACCCGGGGGGGGGGGGAGCCTGAGAGGTTGCCATCCAACCAAGCTGTGAGACAAGCTGATCCCTAATATTTTGTAAAATATGTGGGCAGCTCACACGGGCACGAGCAACTGCCACGGCGAAATCAGATGCATGTGTGTGCGCAAGAGAGATGCTGCCTGTCTGAGCATTCACTCCTTTCTGATGCAGCTTTCCACCATTTGTCATAGATATCTGGACAACAACCCTCCGTTTCCATTCAGCTACCTCCTCTAAGGGCTTCTTTCACTTTTCTGAAGCAGGGATTTCAAAAGCCCAATTGCTTTTAATAATAAATGTTTCAATATATTAGAATGCCATTAGACAGTGAACATTATGATATTTTTTAAAAAGTTTAGAGAGGGTCTCTACAGATAACATAATTTTAACTCTAGGGGAAAACACTCCCAGCATGAAGAGCCAATCCTCTGCTTTTGTATGAGGTGCAAACAGGTGTGGGTATTTGAGTCACAAGCCTGTCTTAGAATCTGAGGAACTCACTTTGTTACCAAGTGTTCTCAACAGGAAATAGCTGGCCGACAGCACACACTAAACTTGGAACCCTCCGACTTAGAGCAAAGGGAAAACATCCAAAAACAAAATCAGAGCCATGGGCCGCCTAGAAAAACAAACACCCCAAAAAGTTATTTCTTGAACTACACACCAGGAAGCAAGAGAGAAAAAAAGCATTGACTAGAAGACCTTCTCAAATCTCTGGGGGGAAAAAATGAGAGTTTTCCACTATGGCTTTGTTCCATTTAGACTCAAACATTTCTGACAGATAAAGGGGTATCTTAACTTGTTCCGACTTCCCAAAGTGAAGAGCAAACCACACTTTTCACAAAGATTGGAGCTTTATGAGGCCAGCAGGGGTTCCAGGTCAGGGGTCAGGACACCCAACTCACCAGATACTTAAAGAGCTCCACGTGGGTATTCTGAGGAAGACCCAGGTCACCATATTGTCAGAGAACACAGCAACTCTCAATAACCAGGGGATTTTCTTTCTTTTCCTTTTCTTTTTCTTTTTCGCCTTCCTTCCTTCCTTCCTTCCTTCCTTCCTTCCTTCCTTCCTTCCTTCCTTCCTTCCTTTCTTTTTTTGCTGTTATTAACATCTTACATCCTGAGCTTTCTTCAGAGATTTCCTCCTAAAGAGACTTACTGTAGTCTTTTAAAATTTGCTTTTATGGTCTACTGACAGCATCAACATGAAATTTGTTTACCCTCCCTGTCCAACTTCCTCAAAGGATTTACATATTGGCGTCACCTCTTCTCACAAGGTACTTTGGCTTTGGGCAAAAAGAAATGATCTCCTAGACGACTTAAGGGAAGGAAAAGCTAAGTTTGACGAAGCAGACGTGTGGGAGATTCCAATATTGCTGTTTCTTCAAGAATGAAAAAGGAGGGATTTTTAAATTATCAGGCACAAAGCTTATAAGGCCCAATTTCACTTGAAATAACTTCAAAACATAGAAGTAAATGCACTATAAAGTCCAAAGGTGCCTCTCATGGACTTTTTAATTGTGTTACGTTAGTCACCATAAGTACATGATTGTTTTTTGATGTGTTCCATGACTCTTTCCAATGGCTTAAGTTCATGATCAGAGTATACAGACCCAGTCTAAAGAAAATGTCTGATTTTTAAAACTGAGATGTCCAAATTCTCCCTCTCCCTGGGGCAGAGGTGCAGGATAGAATGAGAAAAAAAAAAGGAACTGAAAGGAAGAACAAATAAGAAAAGTGAGTTTTCAGATTTAATTCTTGTCTCAAATCCCAACAGGACCAGTGAATGAAACTGTATTTAAAATGCCCTGCCTTGGATTTCAAGCCAATGTGAACCCCTCAGACAACACTGAATCCAACCATAAATCATTCCCCGGCTTCCATGGGTGAATGTGGAGGCTGAAGAGAAAAAACACACAACTACGTCCCAGCCCCCACAAGGGGAGCTCCAGTGAGGCAGTCACTAACAGACCCAGAAGGGAGTCAGTCTTGTGCCAAGGAACAGATTTTCTCTGAAAATTAAGGAGATGATATAAAGAGTATAAGGTTCAAAATTCTGAATGCAGGCATGCTGGCTCAGTGAAGACAAAATAGTGAATAAGGCAGTTGATTTCTGCCCTAACAGATTTTCACAGTCAACCTATAATTAATGTTACAAATCAATGTGTCAATTTTCTAATTAACTCTATAATTATTATAGTATATTATGAACTATACTGACATATTATTGACATGTTATATTATTGACATAATTGACATAACATGTTATATTATTAACATATGTTATATTAATATTATTTATATCATAATAAATTATACTATATATTAACAGATATAACATATATATTATATTATTATTTGTATTATAAGTTATACTATATTATAGAAATAAAATTTTATATAACAAAATAGTAATAAAAATTAATAGATATTAATAAAGCTTATTAGCTACTAGGCAAATATTTAACAAAATAATATTGATATAAAATAATAAAGATATATATGGATTTATATTCTATACATTTAAAAATAGTAATTATATGAAGAATGTTCCAACAGAAGCACAGGTTACTTCAGAATTTTCTAAAACAGGGACTGGCCTTCTTTGGGGGTGAATGTGGACAGACAAGGTTTCCCTCAGGAAGTTCCTGTTTTAGAATTCCCTCAGGGTTCTGGGATCCAGCAGAAGTTAGCTAGCTGGGAAGGGCCTGAAGCATGGGGTCTGGATTGAGGAGAGGGACTAGGCAGAAATTAAGACCACGGGGCGCCTGGGTGGCTCAGTTGGTTAAGCGACTGCCTTTGGCTCAGGTCATGATCCTGGAGACCCAGGATCGAGTCCCACATCGGGCTCCCTGCTCCGTGGGAAACCTACTTCTCCCTCTCTCACTCCCCCTGCTTGTGTTCCCTCTCTGGCTTGTGTTTCTCTCTGTCAAATAAATCTTAAAAAAAAAAAAAGAAATTAAGACCACATTTAAGGCTCTGTGTTGGAATTTGACTATGAATTCTAGTTCTCCCCCCAACTGGAGATGTAGTAGTGGAAAGCCTCTGGGTTGAATAGCTCCCTACACTGCTCCCCACGACCGCCAGTTCACATCTACTTGGAACCTCCGAATGGGACATTACTCGGAAATAGGGTCTTTGCCTATGTAATCACTTGGGGATCCAGAGGGGATCACAATGGATCAGGGTGGACTCTGAACCCAATGAAGGTGTCCTCTTAAGAGACAGAAGAGAATGTGCAGAGACCCAGAGCAGGCAGTGCAGTGTAGCTGGGAGTGGAAGTTGGAGCGATGCATCTACAAGCCAGGAGAGGCCAGGGGTTCCCTGCAAAGGTGGAAGCTGAGAGAGACACACGCAGTGCTTCTCCCTTGGAGACTCAGAAGGAACCACCTCTGTTGACAACTTGATTTGGGACTGCTAACCTCCGGAACCATGAGAAAAGATATTTGTGCTATTGTAAGCCATCCCATTAGTGGTACTTTTTAATGCCAGTCCTAGGAAATAAATACAGCCTCCTTCCCCCTCCTTTCTAAGACTTTTTGACTCTTTAACTTCTTTCACAATAGGATGAAATCTTGTAAAACCTCTAAGACCTGCTTAGAATAATTTCATCATGTTTATCATGGTTATATAACCAAGTAATTTTAAATAAATATATTAGATATGCTATTAAAGGGTTTTAAAATCCTTTTGAATACAATCTTTAAAAATATCAAGGTGTACTTCCCTGTTTCCCAAGTGATGCATGCTGTTTTACTTACTTCAGATTAATCTATAAGGATAAAGACAATTTACTGACTTGAATTTAAATAATATACATCATTTAAAAATATTTAAAATATATATTTTAAAATACAGAGAAAAACTACCTATGTGATACTTGTGGTATCAATAACAGGAAAAACGATACCCTGCTGTTTTAATTCTTGGATCTTTAGAATTTTTTCATTTTAATTGTATAAAATGTCCTAGTTTAGATGACAAGATGAGGGAGATATCCAGCTGCAACTTGTAATCATTTCTCCTTACATAATATGTTGTGGGATGAATAGTTTTTACTCCTATAAATAGTGGCGATGTTGACCAGAGCAAGAGAGAGAGGTTATAAGTGTGAATTTTGATCAGATGAATGGACCTGAAGATCTGGTGGAGATCATCTTTGGGAGAATCATCACCGTCACATTCCTTGTTAATCTGAATCATCAGGGCCCCTCTGCTCCTTGTCTTTCATGACTTTTAAAAGGCAAAGCCACAAAGGTGTTACCAAGCAGGGGAAATGATCTAAGACCATACAATGGGCAAAACCACGAGGGTGGCTAAGGCTGATCTCTGTGAGATGAAGTTGTCTCGCTATCTGAGTCACAAGAACATCAACTACTTTCCAACCAGAATCTGCTCTGAGATTCTTAATCCATGTTGGAGGGAAAATGTTTAAGCAATTATTTTATTTTCTGATTTTCAGCAAGGCAACTGAAGTTGACTCCATGATCACCTTTAACAACATGACCTCAGGAACACCACCGCCAGTTCTCAGTAACTCCCTAGTCCCAGGTTTGTAATATGCGACCTCGTGCCCGAGGGTGGGGTCTTGTGGTACAGGGAGCTTCAGCGAGCTCAAACCACTGAGTGGTGATTTCCCCCTGGGCCAGAGCCAACCGGCATTAACTGCTGTCATGTCAGCTTCTCTCCTCACTAAACACGCTTCAGAAGGTATTTAAAAAGCAAACAAACCCAATAAAGACGTCATCGTGTATTATCCGTTTCCCACAGGTTTTTAAAGGACCCTAAACTTTGCAAGGGGCTCAGTTTCATCTGTGTCCTTTCCCCTACGGCGTTGGACGGGTTATCAGAACACATGCTTTAACTTGACAGCAGCTCCTTCCTTTTCTTGTAGCACTAAAAGCGACTGCCATCTTGTCAGCCAGGCGTGGACAGGCATGCTACCTAAAGGCATTAATGATGCGAGTCATTGGCTTTGTTCAGACCCCACCTAAAAGTTCTTGTGAAGAGAGGAGTTCCCAGTCATATATCTGCTTTCAGATATGCCCACATTTCTAATGGGTGTCTTCATGTCACAGGACTAACTTCCCTTCCTTGTACAACAAAGTTTGGATTTGCTACTGGCAGACTTCTGTGGAGGGGAGAGTGGAAGGAAAGGTCAAGAGAATTGTGTCAGGCAAAGCGAGTCAGTGGAGAGATAAAAGAGCAATCAGAACCACTGGGATTGCACATCAGACACTCACTATGATCATTAAGTACTACCTTCCTTTGTATCACTCTACATCTTTCCAAAGTCAGTAATAGTCATACTATCATCAACACTATCTGACCACAGCAAACTTGTGAGATAGATAAGGAAGATGTGGCTGTCACCCATCGATAAGTGATAGAATTTAGGAATAAGGATGATGGAGCTGCACGGAGCCCACCTGGACTCCTGGTCCAGAGCAGTTTCTTCCTTTCGTACAGGGGGAAAGAGACGGTAAATCTGCTTTAGGGAAAGGCTGTACTATGGTCATGAAGATCTTCCAGAATTCTCCTGTGCTGCAAAGAGAATGTGATGCTCACATGGGCTGGGTTAGACCTAGCAGCCTCTTGGACAGAATGCAGATTTTGGACCCTGGCAGCCCTGGGTTTGAATCCAGATTCCATCTCTTGCCCATTATAGGGACTTAAAATGAATTATGTATGGTTTTCTTTCTTTTTTGCCTCAGTTTCCTCATCTGAAATGTGTTGCTTTGAGAATTAAATGATATTTAGATATAAAGCATGACACCTACAAATGCAATACCTGAAAAATGTTCAGAATGACTACATCCAAGTCCACTGGGCTACATATGTAGATATGTCAACTAACTACACATACATATCCCCATTGGTGAAGGCCAAGAATGAAAACCCACATGATGAATTTGAACACGCCAGGGAAGCGGATACCAGCCCCAGGGTTGTGCCCCACATACTCAGAGAAAGTTGGCTCTCCTGCAGCCCCCATGAGCAAGCGAACTTTCTAATGTGGCATTCTAGAGTGTCACATATGAATCGCCCCAAACTCAAGAGTATGGGCTCAGCTAGAAAGATGCGTGTTTCAAAGGAGCAAGAGGACAAGGAAATTTTCCAGAGATGTCTGTCTGCTACTGTTGGGCTCCTTGAGTCACCTCTTCCCAACCCCTCAAGAGGCAGGTCCCCTCTGAAGTTCCACAGAACAGATCCTAGACATCCTACAGTGCCCAGCCTCAGGCTGATTACACTCAACTTGGCACTTGATGATAACACTTCCTTAGATTGCTCCCCGGTTGTTTCCACGTGCCTGCCACGTTGATCAACAGACTGTGTGCACCTTAAAGTAGGTTCATGGCTCTTTTGTAACCTCTTGTCCCTGCCTCCCCTGTTCTCCCCTACAATGCAGCATATTCCCAAGCACACTGCAAGCCAACAGCCACAGTGCATTTAATAATAGAACTGAATCCTTTACCCTTGGCATTGAGAAATAATGAGGAGAAAACACCATTCAGAGTATCAACAACAGGGCAATGGTTTTCAAAATATAAGAGAATTTTACAAAAATATATTTAGACATGGAGCTACATTTTCGAAACATGAGTCACTACAGTGAGGAAGAGGTTTAGAAATAGGAATAGCTACCAGAATTGATATGCACGTGTCATGGTCCACACACTGTGGTAAGCACACTGAGAAACTCTTGCAGTTTGTGAATATATTCTTGCAAAAACTCACATGGAGGAGAAGTAGAGATGTGAAAGTTGTTCCTTCCTCACCCTCCAAACCATTCTTATAACTTTCATCTCATCCGTAAGTTTAATGTATCTTCTCCTTTATGACTTCTTGCATTTATGGTCTTACTTAGGAGGCTTCCCTGCCCTAGCTAATATTCTATTTTCTTCTAATATTTTCACTGATTTCATTTTTATGTTTAGCTTTCTACCCCACCTGGAATTTATTCATTGATGTTTAAGGCGGGACTTAACTTCACAGTCTCTGTAAAAAGTTTTAGCTCATTATTGCAATAAAATCCATGAAGCAGACTGCCATACATCCTCCAGTTTTGAAGTGTCTCCTTTTTCATACACCACATTTCCTAACATATACGGGTCTATCTGGGTCCCTTACTTTGTCCAACTCGTCTGTTTGGTCATCCCTGTGCCACACTGCTTGAATTACTGTAAGTTGAAAGTACAGTTTTCTCTCTGGTGAGAAAGCCCACATCCTTCCTCATTGTTCTTATTTTTTCCAAAATTTCTTAGCTATTCACTTGCACTTTTCCCCCTTCTAGATAAGTTCAGGTTCATCTGTCAAGTTCCAAAATAATTCTTTTCAGATTTTTTAAAAAAGATTTTATTTATTTATTTGACAGAGAGAGTGAGCACAAGCAGGCAGAGAGGCAGGCAGAGAGAGGAGGAAGCAGGCTCCCTGCTGAGTAGAGAGCCTGACACGGGCCTCGATCCCAGGACCCTGAGATCATGACCCGAGCCCAAGGCAGAGGCTTTAACCCACTGAGCCACCCAGGAGCCCTCTTTTGATGGAAATTGTATTTGGGTATAGATAGGAAAGGAAGGTAGCAGCAACTAGTATCCTTAAAGGACTGTGTGCAGTGCTATAGTTAAAGAACTGTTATAGATATATAATCTGAACAACTGTTCTTTAGTTAAGGAGGCAATACGTTAAGATCACCCCCATAAAAAGCAAACAACAACTCACCCTAGCCAGCCCTAGCTGAGACTCTCTATAAAGTAAATCTACATGCTGTAATCAGCAACCCGCAAGTTTTCAATTGAGGTTATGAAATCCAAGAAGGTTTTCTTTAAAAGTTATTTTTACCCAATTATAAATCAAAGGTATACAGAGGTTACAAATTCAGACGTTCCCATCATATAATTATTTCAAATCACTCTTTCCCTTCTCCATTCTAACCTGAATTTCAGAGTGCAGTTTTTATGATATACTATATCTCCTGGCAGAGATATCTCAAAATTATTACCATAGATATTTGGTGGAACAAGTCCAATGTTAAACTGAAAACAGTACTTTAAAAGAAATTTTTAAATTCTGGCATCCTTGTTTATATAATAATTACAATTCCATAAAAAAGTTGTAATATTAAAAGACTGACAGATTTCCTTTAAAGAAGGTGAAACAGATTTTTCCTTAAAAAGAAAAAAACAAAACAAAAACAAAAACAAAAAAAATTAAGAAGGGTTTAACCTGGCTTCAAAGTGTAATAAGAGAGAGAAATAAGATCTCTATTTAAAATAGACAAAAATCTAGCACCAGTGCTTGTGGGCAAAGAAAAAGAAAACATACATACTCTGTCTAGTCTACTCTCCCTATTTTTTCCACGCTTCAGGAGACATTATAAAATAACAATCCAGCATGACTGAGAGCAGAGATCACATGCGAGAACCACAATTTCTCTGTTCGAAAGATGCAATTGGTGAAGAGCAAAGGGGCACAAAACCTGGCTTTCTTGAGACATTACACCGACCCTGCTCTGACATAAGACACATTCAAGCAGTGAACAGATAAACCCACTGTGATACATTTGCACATCGATGGGAGACTCCTCACGGTGGAAAGGAAGGGCTACTGGTATGAGTAAGAATGCAGGCCAATCTCAAAAGCATGATGCTAAATGAAATCCTTAAATGGCTACCTGCTGTAGGATTCCATTTACATAACATTCTGGAAAGGCGAAATAATAGGGACAGGGAACATATCAGTGGTTGCCAGAAGCTGTGGGTGAAGAGAGGGTTAGACCACAGGGGGGCACTTCTAGGGTGATGGAATGGTTCTCTCTTTCATTTGTTTATTCTTTATTTATTACGTTCAATTAGTCGACATTGAATGGTTCCCTCTTGACTGAGGCTGTAGTTTATGTGACTTGTGTTTGTCAGAAGTTACAGACTGGCACAGCTAGAAAGGTCTTCCTTTAGAAGTAAGTTGAACTATTAAACAATTTGTCTGGTTTACTAAAGTCTTTTTAATCTCCTCTGTTTCAGCCAAATCGGACTAACCTATGAGCATCCACAGGGTGAATTTCAACTCCCGCTCTTCTTGTTAGCATAAAACTTCTCCCATAAACACCTGCTTCACGCCAGCCTGACTCGGACTGTCACTCTCCAGGAGGGAACTTCCCATTCTCTCTGCCTACACACATCCTACTTATGCATCAAGGTCTCTTTAAGAATGCCTTCTTTCGGGTGCCTGGGTGGCTCAGAGGGTTAAGCCTCTGCCTTCAGCTCAGGTCATGATCTCAGGGTCCTGGAACTGAGTCCCATATCAGGCTCTCTGCTCGGCAGGGAGCCTGCTTCCCCCTCTCTCTCTGCCTGCCTCTCTGCCTACCTGTGATCTCTCTCTCTCTCTCTGTGTCAAATAAATAAATAAAATCTTAAAAAAAAAAAGAATGCCTTCTTTCATGCACTCTTTCCCATCCATTACAACCTAGCTATTTGTATAAATGCATAAATGAAGTTGTATAATTTCAGAGTTGGAAGTATCCTCTAGTAGTGCATGCCATTTATGTTATGCCATTAACTCACATAATCCTTTCTTAGAATTTCTTACATTTTATTTCAATTTTCTTTTTTTTTTTAAAGATTTTATTTGACACCAAGAGAGACAGCAGAGAGAGGGGAATACAAGTAGAGGTAGTGGGAGCAGGAGAAGCAGGTCCCTGCTGAACAGGGAGCCCTAAGAGGGGCTCGATCCCAGGATCGACCTGATCCAAAGGCAGACGCTTAATGACTGAGCCACCCAGGTACTCCTTATTTCAATTTTCATTGTCTTTATACCTTATCTATGCAAGTCCTTAAGTTTGCTTCTAAGAACTCTATGGAAACATCATTGGTGCTTAATATCACTTAGGTTACTTACCACGCACTTAGTTCCCTCATTCCCAAGCAGTATTATTTCTTGGGCTGAAAAGCAAAGTTTAATCCATTCTAGAGATCTCTCTCTTTTGGAACAGTTGCAGACATTTTTACAGATACTAAAATCTGTCTAGTTCTTAATCTAGTCTGGAACACAAGGTCAAAAACCCTGCCATTCTCAAAATGACAAATCTTGAAGTCTTTTCACCACCCAGTGCAGCAGGAGAGGCATGAAAGATGGTCCCTGCCTCTGAGCAGACAGAAAAGCATCCTGTGACTTACATGTACCAACTTGCTTCCCCAAACAATTCCTGGCTCTCAAGTAGAGCTGGAAAGTGGCCTTTGAAGGGCAGAGCGTGTGAAATGATTCACTAATGGCCATTAGAGTAGCTTTAATCAGGAAATTCAGAAGTGATAGATTTCTATGGAAATCCTGATTCTCCACCCTCCCATCACCCCTCCCCAAAAGTAAGCCTTTCACTGGGATATAACAGAATAAAATATTTATTCTACCTGGAGTGAGTCTATTTGGAGCCACTCAGCAGAAATATAGCATCTGTGTGGGGGGAATGGGAAGGTAATATAATATTGGTGACGATGAGACCACCTTAAGATGATATAATGTTTTGGGGGCACCTAGGTGGCTCAGTAGGTTGAGCGACTGCCTTTGGCTCAGGTCATGATCCCGGAGACTCGGGATTGAGCCCCGCATTGGGCTCCCTGCTTGGTGGGAAGCCTGCTTCTCCCTCTCTCACTCCCCCTGCTTGTGTTCTCTCTGTCAAATAAATAAATAAAATCTTAAAAAAAATAGAAAAGAAATAAAAAAGATGATATAATGCTTTGTATTTTCCCTCAAAGCCCTTCACATACATTGCTTTGATTTGCACAATAAGTTTTATTAAGGCCGCAGTGCAGACAGAATTCTCCTTATTTTACAGATGGAGAATTTGAGGTGTTGGAGGTTGAAGAGACCTAATGAATAGATGGGTCCCCTAGGCCTTCTGGGGGCTTCCATCTGTCAGCTGTGGAAGCAGCAGGATGGCTGATGTCACCGACATTTTAGTGCTAGATCTGGGGACAGCATTTGGGTGAAATGTGGTCTGGCGTCTCGCACATATGGGGATTACTGTTGCTCAATTGAGACACCCCAGAAATAAGTCCCCTGGGGCTTAGAGTAAGTGCCTCTAGTCAAGGAGTAGGGAGACTGTATTTGGCGTGGTCCACAGACATTAAGCCACAGGGCATCCCTCCCCTGCCCCCCAATTGGAGCAGCCAGTTCATCCGTGAAGCCTCAGCTTTCTCATCCATAAATGAGGGCTCTGGGTCTGGGACAACAGGTCTACCACAGTGGTTTCAAGC
>PITA01004891.1:0-44910 GCA_004023965.1 Spilogale gracilis | reverse complement strand
TCGGGGCTCAGCAGTCTGTATTTTATCAAATGCCTCTTGTGATGCAGCCAGATTCATGGGCTGGCTTTTGGGAGCCAGGGCGTCGATGGTAAACAGGGAGTCTTCCTGCAGAGACTGAGATAAACCAACATGTTTTCCAGGGAGCAGTCTCCTGGTCATGAGGTGTGATCTGTGTTTCCTCAAGGCTGGCATCGCCACTCTTGGGGCTACAGGGAATTGGCCCCCAAAGTAGAAATAATAAGAAGGAGTCAAAACAAAAAAAGGGAAGAGAGTAGAAATAGTACG
The DNA here is from genome assembly GCA_004023965.1 of Spilogale gracilis. Taxonomy (NCBI): domain Eukaryota; kingdom Metazoa; phylum Chordata; class Mammalia; order Carnivora; family Mephitidae; genus Spilogale; species Spilogale gracilis. Next base: position 44,625 of record PITA01004891.1, on the reverse strand, counting down.
AGTTGCCTTGTAATGGCTGTGCCGTCCCACCTGCTATACACACACACACACACACACACATACACACACACACACACATTTCCTCAGAGATGGCCCAATAATGGAGGGGGGGTGAAATGACCCAGCCCTGGGGAGCAGAGGTGGTCTCAGGCAGGCAGGGCCCGGGAATATGGAAGCTGAATCAGAACAGCTGGTGGGTCACCACACTGGAACCGGGCTAGGAAGGAGTAGCCTTATGGGAAGCTAGTAATGCAAGTCCAAAACTGAGGATATCTTGGTGTGACTATTCAGCCTTCTACATGAGAGAGAGCACTGAATTTAGGTCCCTGGAACATTCCTTAAGACTCATTCCATATGAAGTCCTCAGGTTCAGTGAGCTCTCTCCCGGGAAGGGGAAGGTAGGGCTAAGTCAGCAGGAACAAATGACGAAGATGGCAGCACCATATCTGGGGACTTCGAGGCTCCTTTATTCACTAAGGAGTTAATTGACTGGCTTTTGGATGCCAATCTCCTGGGAGTTTGATTAGCATGAGTCAGTCCCCAGGTACTGATAACCTCTGGTATGTGGACAAAATTGGGGTTTCTAGACCTCTGTGGTCACTCTGGGAAGCCACCAGCAGGCTACATGACATATGTGGTCTGACCAAGGTCAGCAGCACATTTAGGAGCCAGCAGGTCAGAACTGGGGACCCTGGGTTATTCAAGAAAATTGCTTGGGCCATGGAGGCTCAGTGAGCTTTCCTCCTTCATACTCGGCCAAAGGACCTTTCCCTAATTTGCAAACATCCATGAAAATCTTGCAAAGATACATGACTTGCATCATCTAATTACATATGTGCTAAATCACCCTTGGGGAAAGAAGGCCATCCACCATGCTCCTCAGTGCAGAGCACAAGGTCACTTTGCACATACCAGCCCCAAGAGCTCAGGAAACGGCCCCTCACAGGGCAGCCGCTCCCCAGACAAAGTGTTCCCACGACGGAGACACGTGGCAGACACGTATCCACTACTGTGCCCTTTACCTTGGTCACCTCTCCCAGGCTGGGCCTCCACCAAGTTCACATGGCAACTGGGCAGCTACTCTGGGCTCCCGGAGACCGAATGTAGGACACTTTGAAGCAGGTAAGTTTGTCTTTTGAGAATCTCCCACTTTCCCTCTCCTGGGACATCTCTTCCCGCAACGAAGTGTTACAATAGTTAAGCTAATTACCTATAACAAAGATCGCTTAAATTATCAGAACTGAGTCTGGAAAAGAAAGGCCTTAATTGGATTATTGTGGGCTACAGCCTGTCTACTCTGAATTTACTAGAAATGCAGAAACCTTAGGCTCTACCACAACTCACTGTGTAACAATCTGCATTTTATCCCCAGATGATTCATAGGTTGGAACACATGCTCCTGTCCTGGGTTAATATTTTTCTCCTGGTAAATGAAGATCTAAATATCAATGGTAGCTTGTAGGAGAGGCAAGCTGGCTGGCTTGCTTTCTTTCCTTCACCCTGGACCTCTCCGGCTGTCTGGTAAAATCTGATAATAATGTCTTTAAAAATGCCTAAACTGTCTAGGATTACAAAGAAAACCAATTATGTTGGAACAGAATACCCTAAATGTTTTTAAAAGTATGCCATTCTTTAGTTTTTATATATTTTAGAAGATTTTATTTATTTGAGAGAGAGAAAGAATGAGAGAGTGCACAATGGTGGGCAGAGGCAGAAGCAGACTCCTCACTGAGCGCAGAGCCTGATGAGGAACTCAATCCCAGGATGCTGAGATCATGACCTGAGTGGAAGGCAGACACTTAACTGACTGAACCACCCAGGTATCCCTGTGCTACTGCTGTTGCTTCTTTTCTTCTTTTTAAAAGTTTTTATTTATTTATTTATTTATTTGACAAAGAGAGACAGAGAGAAAGGGAACACAAGCAGGAGGAGTGGAAGAGGGAGAAGCAGGCCTCCCTGCTGAGCAGAGAGCCCAATGCAGGGCTTGATCCCAGGACCCTGGGATCATGATCTGAGCTGAAGGCAGACATTTAACTGATCGAGCCACTCAGGTGTCCCTTGTGCTTCTTTATTAACACATTAAATAAGAAGCTCTAGCAATAAGTTTATTAACTAATGTATTTTCAAAGTTGTAATGAGCATAATGTTGGAAGATACCTGCTGTAAGGACCTAGTTAGCCAGTTCATGGTATCAAAGCCCAGAGAGCCCAAGAGCCAGATCAGGTGGAAATGCCTAATCAGTTAATCCCCTTATCCTCCCGGTTCTAGGAGCAATGGAGATGTAAATTATCAACATTTAGGACCAGGTGGGAGCACCCAATGCCCTTAACATCCTGGATCTTGAACAATGGAAATGCAAATTAACTCTGGGCAGCTACTGATCCTAGTCAACTCTGGTTTGGGGGTTTGCCCTATAAAAGCTAGCTTGAGAAGTTGGGTGGGGTCGTTCTCTCCTTAGAGACGACCCTGGCCCAGCCAGTGAAATTCTGATGCCTGGAGTGAAATAAAGCTTTGTTTGACCTTCGCTTTTGTATCAGCCTCATTCCTTTGCACTCGGACTCTATCACCTGCTACAAATACCATGCCTCATTTTTACAGGTGCTGGGCCTGGGGACCACTAATACGACTGTGCTTTGTTCCCTACAGCCATCACTGAAGGAAAGATGAAATCTGAACTATAGTGACAGCATACATTAAATTTTCTTTCCTTCCAGGTTTACAGTCCCACTGAAATCTATTACTAGAATCTAGTTTAAGAGTAAGAGATGCTTAGGGATCTCAGGCAAAAGGAGTTAGAAAGTCGTGCCCCATATCTGTTTCTCTGTCTGATCTTAGTTTGAGCACAGCTGGTCAAATCATTTCCTTCTCTGATAGCAAGTGCATTTGCCTTTTTGGCTTCTGTCTGCTGGCTTTGATGTGAGTTCCTACCACAGAGATGAGCGCTTTAGATATTTAAGAAGTACTTTTGATTGAATCCTTTAGGTTGGGGTCCCAGATATTTCTGAAACAGACATGCCAGGCTATGTTCTGAATAGCATTACACAGAGTAACTAAAATAATCCCATTTTGCAGGAATTTGCCTTCTCCATCTGCATAGGTACTTCCATACAAATGTGGATTTAATATAAATTACTGACTCTGAGTTCTGAAACATTCTCCCTGCTCTGCCAGAGGGCCTGGGGCAGGCTCCCTGTCTCTTGGATCGTAAGCAAGGCACCTTTTCATGGTGGTTTTCTTGCCAAGAATAAGCAACACTTCCCACAGCCATATCAATGGTGGTGCTCAAAATAAGATCAATTTTCAGAAAAAGCCAAAATCAATTTGTCTCTGAATTTCAAAATCGTACATCCAAGGCATCTATGCCCCTCTGTAAGGCCATTTCCCCCTCACAGTAACCAAAGTGCCATGAACGCAAAATGGAACGGAGCACATCAGTCCTGGGGAATTCATCTGACACTCAGTTTGAACTCTCGCAGAAGAGTCGCTACTACACAATGAGGCATTTCTCTAACAAACACAAATCATGTGAGCATGTTTCAGTCACATGTCCACAAAAGGAGGAAAGACCTACAAACTTGCACCCCAGTCTTCCATTAAGATTTTTGCTCAAAAACAACCATGTCTCCAGGTCCATGTGGGCACCATGAATTAATTTCTGCTCACAGCCTTTCTCCGTAACATACGCGCGCACACACACTGGCCACTCACACTTAGCTTTTCTCTAGCATGGTTTGCGCATCTGAAAAAGAGTGCTAACCCTTGCATTTTGAACACCTGGCAATGAATGAGTTGCATGACTTCTATCTAGTTCCCATCTATCCTGGTTCAGGGGGTGAACCAGGATAGATAATCCAGAATATGGCTAAGAAAAAAAATAGGCTGAAAGCAGGAGGAACCTCGCAGAGTTTGAGGGTCAACCAGTGGGTGATAGGAATCTATCACAGTCGATCATATCACTATAAAACTGCTTTTAAAATGCAGCGCTGTATTATTCACAGTCCTCAGGCCTAGAAAGGTGACTCTTTGGGGGGGGGGTTGAGATCTCATTTCTGAGACCACTCTGGTTTTAGAGTAACCCAGACGTTGCTGCTGGAGTCGATGAAGAACCCACAGTGTAAAGACTAAAGTTGAGGAAGATTCTCTCTCCATCCAGAAATCCCAATGGCAACGAATGTAATTAATTAAGCCACCAGAATGCTGGAGAGATGACTCATGTTTCTCCTAGTGAAAGTCTGAAATAACTGACTCTACTTACTTTCAAGATGAAGTGCTGAATTTTTGTTACCATAAGAAATGCCTTAAGAATGTCTAATTAGAGACATGAGAATGTCTATTGCCTCACCACTATGAAAACAGCAGGATTACCACCACGCAACGCTTGGTTGGGCCTCTGGGACCGCCATAAAATCCTCACCCACCAAGATGCCCCCAGGTACATTCTCAGCTCCGGCATTCCGTTCTCCAACATTCTTTGACTGACTTGAGGGAGAAACTGAAGTCAAGCAAGTTCTAGCCTGTAAAAAGGATTGTGCAGAGGGCTTAGCTTTCCAAACCCAAACCATACCCTTTGTTTCTGCCACCTCCCCTCTGCAGCGCTTAGAGGCAATTTTCTGTTTCCCCTCCAGGTCTTTATCGCTCCCCTGCCAAGACTGTCTTGCATTGGTTACAATCAAATACTTGTGATGTTTTCCAAAGCCCACAGTTTACTGCCAACATTTAGCCCTCTACCCCACAGGTAGACGTCTGGGAGCTTTAGGCAATGTGTTGTAAGGTGAAGACCAAGTAGAAGGTGAAGGCGTGCTTCAGACCCTCCACTGGCTGATGGAACCAGCCCACAGGAGAAAAGAACCCTTTATCTAAAGGAGCAGAAACTAGAGCAAAAAGCATGGGTACAGGGTTGCTCTTCCATCAAGAACACCATGATGAATCCAGAGATTCATGCTATTCAAATGAAGGTCAACTATGGTGCCTTTGAATTCCTTCCCACTTCTCCTGGCTTGAGCACTTCTATTTGTGTTCTGATTTGGGTGGGAGTTCTAAATTGTTCAACACAAGACCACTTTTTTTTCTGGAGGGAGAGGAAGAAAAGTCTCCAAGAATGTTTAAACTTTTGTTAAAAGGACAAGGCTTGGGAAGATATAATGTAGAAACACAAGGCCACCTATCTACCCTTTAAGGGAGAAATCTGCAAATGTTCTTTGCCCCTGTCCTCCCAAGTCTGAGGAGTCCACTGAAACAGAGGCCTTTTAAACTGAAATGATTCTCAAGGGCCCCTCTGGTCATTCCTTGGACTTGCTTTATTTTTCCAATTTCCAGTTTGGTTTCCATCTTCTAATTTGGGGAGAAGATGAGTGGAAATTAGGCAAAGAAGACAGTCCAAATATGTCTTGCTTTAAGTATACCTGATAGCCTCCAAACCTTAAAGTTACCAAAAGTATAAAGTAATGCTGCTCTTTTACCAAAGAAATCACTTTGGGTCCTTCTAAGTGCCAAGTTCCTCTGGTGCATGTAAAACATAGTTATATTGCTTCTTCAGGAAGAGATCATAAGAAGGGAGGCCGATATAGAGCCCAGGTCAATTGCAGTCATGGCTCAACTCATTGCACAGGGACCTTGTATCTAAGCTGAGACTGTGAGCTCACCCCGTGCCCTATTGAGGCCATCTGTGGAATGCAGTGAGGTGTGGTTGCATGCCCACGCACACTTAGATTTAACAAACCATGGTAATCCAAGTTGGTGGGCCACCAGATGTCCTAGTAGGGTACACTCACCCTCCTCCTTTGCTAAGCAGAGCAGGTGTCTTGTTAATGGAAGAGAGATGCTGCCATCTTATTCCCTGGCCACTGAGGAAACAGCAGAGCCTCAGTCGGGACATGCAAAGTGAGAGGGATATGGTGTCCCTGGCCCCCACTGCAAGAAATGTCTAGGAAGGATGTGTGGATGCACTGCCTACAGAAGTTCTTAAGAGGGACAGAACCTGTACACGAACACAAAGCCACACAACTGGATCCCTGCCAGCCACTGAGATGCGAAATTACTGATTCCCTTTCATGGACATGATCACAAGTCTCCATTCTTAGTTCAACATCCTAACTTCAACTTGCTTGGCTATTCCTCTCTTCCAGATTTTCATACTTTTGCACACATAATCACACATTTTGCTCCATCTTTTATCCTATTCACCATCAGCCTTGTTTAGATTGCCAAAAGGAGGGGGCAGATGCTCCAGCTTTGAGCTGACACACTTGCCCTCCCAATGTTCTATAAACAAGTTGGCTAATTAAGTAAGGCTCATGTCTTCTCCCCCAGCTTAGCTCATGATCAGACTTTGACTTCTTGGTGGTTTCTGTCTCCTTATGAGCCAGTCTGGTCACACAGCTCAGAAATGAAAAGGTCCTGCATGCTACTTTGAGATACCAGGTAATTCTAGAGCTCTTAGATACATATATCACCACTCACATAGACGAAGAGGTGAATCATGGCCTGCTGGGAACCCAAAGCTGACCTTCCACCCCAGAGCCTACCCCATTAAATCTGGCCACACAGCACTACACCCTTTTGGGGAAGCTTAACAAATTCCCTCACACACTGTGATTCCCAACTTCTCCTTGCTTGGGGATTCCAGGCCTCAGTCTGCTCGCCTTCTAGTCGAGTTTCAGCAGTTACGCAAATCAGGTTTCTGACTATGTCTGAGAAATTCCAGTGTATACAGGAATAGCAGGTTGCTTAATCTCTAAATTCAGAGCCAAACTCCTTTCTAAATACAGTCAAAGGTGCTGCCTTGCTTACAGGGTAGATTAAAGGACCCACCCCTGCCAGCTCTGACAAGTCGACTTGTCACGTGCATTGCTGCCATCTTGTTTCCTAGCCCCGAACTCCCATGCGACACCAGTCTTTACATACTTTCGTACTTTCTTGTTTTCATCTGTCAAACTGGGCCCCACCCCCATTCTTCTCCACTGACAGTATCCACTTTCCAAATACAGGATACTAGATGGCTGAGGTGTCTTGGAGGAAAAAAAAAATAATACTGGCTGTTTTGTTTTTCTTCTTAAACTACAATCTCCTTGTGAGAAACTTTTCTGTGTTTCTGCAGTGGACAATGAGCTACTTACAGAAGTCTGCTCCACATCCAGGCCTGCAGTTTTGACACAAGTTAAACATGAGCAAGGTCACCAGATTTTCCTCTTCCCTTATTAGAAATGACATTAACAATGAAATACTGTGCTGGGTGGAGGAGAACTGCATGTTCAGGGAAAAGGCTGGTAGACCTATAGTAGTAGGCTTTCTTAGAGTGCAATAAAGGAACACTGTTCTAGATGGGAGAAAATATGACATTCACTTAGTTCACTATCTTTTTTTTTTATTACAGAAAATGTCTTTCTTTTTCTTTTTTTTTTTTTCCCAGACTGCCAATATCAAACTACTCAGATTGTAGAATTCTGGCCAGCATTCCATCCACAAAAGAGAAACAAGGAAGTGAATTATTTTTGGGTAAGTAGGCGGGTTGTTTTGTTCCCCATCAGCTTCTTCCAATGGGGGCATCATCAACATGCGGTGGGTCTGTCTCATAGATGGCTTTACCAGCGGGTTCACCGACAAGAGGACAGGGCAAAATCCAGCCATATTGCACAGTTCATCTGATGTTTCTTTCCCATTGATTGGACCCTGTAGAAAATCTTTCAGCTTCCCTGCTCCTCATCTACCATTTGAAGGCAAGATGCCACTTAACAGACTGATGAATGAAAATCAGTTTTCAAAACAACAACTCACTGAAGCTGTGGAGAACTTGGCTCTGTCAACCCACTGGTCATTCTGGTCATGAATGATGTTAAAAATCAGAGGTCAGCAACTATTTTCTCTAAGAGGTCCTAGAGAAAATATCATAGGCTTTGCAATCATATTTCCCTGTCCTATATTCTTCTTTGTTGGTCTCCTCAACCCTTTAAAATGTTAAAATACATATTTAGCTCCTGAGCTCCACAAGAACAGGCTGAGACAGGCTGGATTTAGTCCATAGGCCACAGCTGGCTGACCTCTGACTGCTTCCAGAATGGACCCTGTAAAGGCGTCTGTGCCCCCCGCTCACCTTAATTCACAGCAGAAGGGGCCCCCGCCCAACTGCTGGAGAGCAGGCCAGAAAGGACAAGATTGGGGGCGGTGGGGAAGAGGAGAGGCTGTGTCGTACCCCTCTCCCCAATGTGGGTGTCGCTATGGAAGGCAGAGAAGTCAGAGGCGTAAAAGACACCAGTGATAAGGTATGGGCTTGCCTTCCCTAAGCACAGTCATCTCCCAGCCCTCCGGGCCTAAAATGCAAAGCCGGAAGATTTGGCCTCCGCGTGAGGACACCACCAGCGAGTAGATGAGGCAGCTCTCACTCCAGCCTCCCCAGACACACCCCTGCGGGTAAGAGGGCGTTCTCAAAAGCTCAAACCCAAGAGCACCGGTACTCGGGCTGGACTATTCCACCGAAATAATAAATTCTCGATCTAATTCTGGTGCTCCTGTCACTCTGACCACCCACACCGTTTCAACCTTCCCCAGGTGAGCTCAGTTCCACTACCCTGACCACTTCATTGGGGCCGGGGGTGGGGGGAATCCATGTCAAATTATCCAGGCACCTGGCAGAAGCAAAGCCTGTCAATGGTTTAGAAACCCAGGCTTGAGATGGTCTTTACTGGGTTCCGCTCCTCTCTCCCAAGCCTCAGCAATGGAAAGGATGCTGTGAGACACAGCCACGACGGGAACCACAGCTCAGTCTTCCAGTTCTCCGTGCGTGTGGCTGGGACCGTTGGCCCTTCCCATTTAGTTTCTACTTCTGAGTGTGAAGATGTCACCGTGACAATCTCCCACCCTCTGCCCCTCGCCCCTCCCCCCATGACAAATACTCAGGATCCACACTTTACTTTCCAATTCCCTGCCTTAGAAGCTGAGCAGAGAAAGGCTGCCTTAATGGAGAAAACATTAGTGCATTCAGACCTCACTCTGGATCCCAGTCAATTTCTGGATATTTCCCAGCTGTTATACATCTACCTCCCTTCTTACAAAAGCCAGCAAAAATTAGCAAGCACCTTGCTTGCGCTGAAGTATGAAAACAGAGCAACGGTCAAGCCTGAAAATCAGTGGTTGGCTCTCTTCAAAGCCTGTGTTCTAAAACACAGCTGGCAACTCATTTCTCATCGGCCTGTTTTAACTAACTGCTGCGCAATTCTGTGTGATTGTTTTTAAAGCAGTCCCCAGCATGTCACCGTCATTTGGTCATCAAATGAGTAACAGAAAAATTCTCGCTTGGGCAGATATCAGCACACGTCAGGCGAGGTCTGTTTCTTACGTCAATATTATCTACTCACTCCTCATATGCTTAAAAAAAAATAAAACCATAGAAGTTGTGTTCGGAGAGAAGATCAGATTCTCTCCCCCGTTCGGGTCTCCCCTCCTACCTGCTTCTGAGCTCATCAGGTGAGCGCGCTCCGCTCTACCTCACAGCTGCGTGACCAGGACAGGCTCCAAAGTTTGTTGGGCTTCATTTCCCTTCTCCATTCTGTTCTTTAAAGTCCCAGGCTATTGGCCGTCAGCAACAATGTGAGCCATGCCAGTGCATGCTCTGACTTCCTGCCGGCTCCCCATGCCCCACTGAGCTTAGGAGCAGATCTTCTCTCTCCTCCTCCAGCTTCACCTCCTGAGCTCCAGGGCCCCACCCACAGCACTCAGATCATTTTTCATTTATGAGTGCATCCAGCTACACTGTGTTTGTAAGAATGAGCCAACCCTTGCCCTGCCAGGGCGCTGGACCCACGCTGCTAAACGCGGCTTTCATGTGCCAGGAGTACACGGGAGAATTAGATCCTGGCAGAAGTCATCCGTGGTTTCCTCCCGCAGGTGTCTGCGGACCGGGCCTCCGTCCACAGGGGACCCACAGCGGGGTGATGGAGCCACGGGAGCATCACGATGCAGACACCACCATGACCCGAGAAGCACTGAAGATTTTGACCAAAATACATCCCTAATGTGAAGCCAGAGTCATCAGTTGAGAAACTTACCACCCAGTGACCTATTTTCCTTTACACTTCTTAAAGGGCCAGGTTTCTTATTGCATTTAAATGGAATAAAAATAAAAATTGAGACTTTAAGTGATTTTGTAAAGAAGCCCACTGGTAAGTAAAAGACAATTTGTAAAACAAACAAACAAACAAAAAAACCCATTGCCCTGATCCCAAACCCAGACTTTCCCACTCCAACAATACTTCCTTCTTCCAGCCCAGACCACTGATCCCAAAAAACGGAGATTATGAGCCAGCTCCTAAGAATACTTACCTAGCCAGAATGACAGCAACTACAAAGATAATAAGATTTTATCAGAAATAGAATTTTTAAAAATAGGCCTCTCTCCCCCACCAAAGCAACATACACAGATCATGACTCCTGCTGTGCATAGCATTTGCCTTATGTGCAGCTGGAGCACAAGGGGTCTTTCATGTACCATCAACCAGAGACACAGGTCTGGAAACCCCATGGCCTTCAGAGTGGGTATGAAAATTTACAAAAAGCTATTAAAATGGGCACAATGTCTTGTTATTAAAATATTGACAGCCTTTTACAGCTGCTACACTTGTCAGGAACAAAAAAGGAGCAATGTCCTGTGGTCACTTGCAGTCATTTGCTGGAAAAACTGAGGTTTTAGAATTAATGTTAGTTTGTTTTTCTCCATTTATATTTTTTATAATTTCTAAAAGATTTTATTTATTTATTTGTTAGAGAGAGAGTACAAGCAGGGGGGAGCGGCAGGCAGAGGGAGAAGCAATGCCTCTGCGGGCTTTGATCCCAGGACCCTGGCATCATGACCTGAGCCAAAGGCAGATGCTTAACCAACTACACTTCCCAGGCATCCCTTCGTTATTCATTTATTTACAGTTTTATCCAATATGGATGTCCTCCTATGAACCTTGTGTTGTCAAAAGCTAGTCCCACAATCACCATGGTAAGTTCTTCCATTTAAAAATTTAAAAAAAATTTAAATTTTTCTATATTAAAATGTTGATGACTTAATATCCATATTTAAAGAAAGTCTGGTTTTTCTTTATTAAGATGGTTGAAACATCCCCTAAGAAGAAAATGTTATACATTTTTCATGTGTTTCAAATGGGTTCTAGTCATCTAGTCTAGCCTAATACCACACCCTTGAACAAAGCAAGTGACCTGCTTTTTACAGAGGAGACCAAGAAAAGCAAGACACAAAGTTACTGGTATATACACAGTGTTTCACTGGTGGGGCAGAGAAGGAACCGACAGGAAGATCGGTTCCCAGTCTCCAAACCGGAGCAGGGAATCCCAGACCCATCCAAATTTTCATGTGCCATCCAGGGGTCTGAAAGTTGATCCCATGGGTGCCCCTCTGGGATTCACCCCTCCAGTTCTGGGGGAGGTGACTTGCTCTGAGTTTAAGCTAAGAAGAAGCAAGTCTGCTCTCCAAAAAATTTAAGATGTGAGGAAAAAAGCAGGGCTAATGTTTTCTTGGTCCATGACCAACTACAGTCTTAATCAGAGGTAAAGTTTACCTATAGAATATAGAATATTTTCTCCCGTATTAGCTTGTGAGATAGCCAAAAATCTACGGTGAAACCAGTTATTCCGCCTCTTGCCCATTCTCTCAACAAAGGGCGGATAATAGACATTATATAACTTTGCTTTAAGGGGAATTGCTGCTACATTTACTCACAAAACTAGCCCCCCAGCGTGTACCAGGACGCAGCAAGCACACAAACCATGAGAAACATCTAACCGTCCAAGGTTTGAGGAGGATAAGATTTGGGTCAAACTGCCCCAGGCAGGAATCGGGAGCTCTGCTTTCTTCCCCCCCACCCCAGGAGGGTGGTTCCTGGGCTCGGGAGACCACGATGCCCTTGCCCTCTGTGATCGGGGAGGAACTCTTCAGTATCACCTAGTTCTACCTGCTCATGGTGGGGACGTTGAAACAGAGGCCCAGAGAGGGAGAAGAAAACTTGCCAAGAATATGGCATATGAGTTCAAGTACTGAGATTAGAACTTGGATCTTCCTTGTTCATATTCTAGGACAGTCCTGATAGACAAGCTGTAGACCTTCAGAGCCAAGAACTGGGGGGCCAGGGCTAAGTAATGGCTCTCCAAGCCCAGCCCCCATTCATACCTGAGGCTCTCCCAGGAGCCAAAGCAGAAGGGTAACCAAGGCAGCATCAGAAGGACAGGGAGCTAGAAAGGGATTCCAGCAATCCCCCAGTAGAGAAAGAAGGCAACAATGCCACACAAGCTAAGAGACGCTCTGGCTACTTCTCCCACAGAACTGGAAGCAGGGACACAAATGGCCATTTGTACAAGTGCATTCACAGCACCAATACCCCAAATGTGGAGGTGACCCCAGGGGTCACTAGCTGACAAACAGAGAATATTATTCGGCTTTAAAAAGGGAGGACGTTCTGACACGTGCTCCAACAGGGCTGAACCTTGAAGACATGATGCTATGTGAACGAGCCAGTCACAGAAGAGTAAGTACCAGACGCCTCCTCTCACGGGAGGCACCTCAGAGTAGGCAGATCCACAGAGACAGAAAGCAGAAGGGTGAGTGCCAGCGGCTGGGGAGAGGGGAGAACAGGGAGTTAGTGTTTAATGGGGACAGCGTTTCCGGAGTTTCCATTTGGCAAGCTGAGATGTTCAGGAGACCGGCGGTGGAGGGGGTGTCCTAGCAATGTGGACAGACCTAATGCCACAGAACTGTATACTTAAAAATAGCTGAAATGACAAATCTATTACATATGCTTTTTTAAAAGCTAATGGAACCTGGACTTTCTTTGCCATTGCCCCTTGGCCAGTCCTATGGCGATCACACTTCTATCACTAAAAGCCACATGAAACGACTGCCCCTTGGTAAAATTCATAAATCACTCGAAAACAACAGGAAGCACACAGTTTCCTCCTCTCTTCTCCCATCCCCCAGTCAAAAGTATCTCCTGGAAAATTAGGAACGCCAACAGCATGCTCAGTTTGCCTCCATATTCTGTGACGGACACAACGGTGTTGCTAGGATGGAGAGCACCCTCTAGCTGGTGCACCCTCCACCCTCTGGCCTGGAACCACCAGCGCCCTTCCAACTTGGCCACCAAGGCAGAGGGCTCATCAACAGCCCTGGGGAAGCTCCATGCGGCTGCCGTCTGGTCTTTGCCTCCACGCAGCTCTCCTGCCTCCCTCCACCCTGGCAGCGTGCACTGACACCATCATGGGTTTTTGGTCCCCGCTCATCTACAGAACTGGTTTTTGTTTTGTTTTGTTTTGCAACTGAATCTGACCAATATGACCAAAAGTCTGGTGGATGCCATTGCCTTCAGCTCTCTGATCAGCCCGGCTCATCTCCGAGCTCAGTCTGCCTCCTCCCCCAGGGCAGCCAGGGTGAGACCTGCAGAGGCACCGGCATAACTCCCCCACTTCCCTGAGTTATGCCCTCCACCTCCGCAGCAGCTGCTCACCCTCCAGCTTCCCTCCCAGCCCGAGCTTAAGACCCAGATCTCTGCTCGTCTGCCGTCCTGTCCCAGCCACCTCTCAAACTCAGCATCCCCTAAAATAAAACCCACCATGCTCTCCCATGGATCAGCCCCTCCTCCCCTAGCCCCCCTTGTAATTACTGTCAGCCCAGGTCACCCGGCACACAAGTCACCCCCCCCACTGGTCCCTTCCATTCACACTTGCGGTTGGGTCCTGCCTACTCGACTTCGTACATCTTTTGATGTCCCCTCACCTTGAGTGTCACGTTTAGGGTCTTGACTCCCAACTCTTCTCTCTTCCTCAGTTGTCTACTCCTCCAATCTATCCTGTGCACAGAGACATCTGCTGGCAAGTCTGTTAAGATCTGCTGGATAATTTCTCATCGCTCAAAGGATAAAGCCTAAACATCTTTACTTTTGATCCCTCCCCAATGCCTGCTCCATGAAACACACTGGCTACTGCTCCTTTCCTCTGTCTATGCTTTTCACATAGACCCGTGGTATACAAGCGGGGGAAGATTTCACCACCACCCCACCCCTGGGTGAGAAGGAGGAGCGCTTGCTACTGGCATGGGAATGGCAGAGGCCAGAGACAGTGCTAAGGATCCAGCAATGCACAAGACAGCCCTCTGCAGCAAAGAAGAAACGCTGGATTGCACTGTGCTATGACCCCAACGGCTTCCTGCTCTTGGGCTGCAAATGTAAATGTTGTTAGAGGAAAGTTAGAGGAATGAGAGCATCAGGTTAGGGAAGAGCACTGCGGGCTATTGAGAACTGGAGCAGCAATGTCTTTCTTAAGCATCCAGATTCAATATTCCAAAAACCCTGAGCTGGATCACTGCAGCTTCTGCGAGGCTCTTGGGCAGAGGGGAGGGTTTTCACCTCCCTGGCGCTTGCTCCATTGGAAGAGCTGGATCAGCGATTCCTGGAAAGCTCCGTCTATTTCCTCCAGAGCCTGGCGTACCCCTAAATTCTAGTCAATAATTGGAAAGACAGGATAAACTCTCTTCATATCAAATCCTTAAAACAGTCTCGCTGTCCTTTTGAATATTTTTTTTCTCAAAGTTTCCTTCTTTGAAATCTTCCTAATTACCTTACTCTAGTTTTCCCACAAAGACATTCTACAAATACCGGTTTGAGAAAACTCCCCATGGAAGAAGAGCTCCATGGTCAAATATGCTTGAGAAGAGTTCATCCTAACTCTCCTGGTTGTCACTGAATGGGGGTACACATCGGTGTGCCCCAAGGACCTGAGGTCTTGGGCAATGACACGTGATTCTTACAGCCATCTTTTTAGAATCAAGGCTCATTAATGAGGATTAGGTCAGTCTATTCAAAAAGAAAAGTATGTCTCTTCTGAACACAGATGGAGAAAAGGACCAATCATTATGGACCAGGGAAGCCTCACCTCAGAGAAGCGGAAGTCTCTAGGATGCATATACCAGACCCACACCCCCCAACAGAGCTCGACGAGCCCAGGCCCTCACTTTAAGGCATTTGTACCTCCTTGGCCCCCAGCCGAGGACAAACTTCTTAGACCCAATTTTTGTGAACATCCCTGCAGGCATTTCTCCTAAGACTTCCACAAGATTAGTTACCCCACAAAACCAGAATCAGACAAGTAATTAATAAGGGTCTCCTGGGAGCACTGGTGCTGGGCAGGCAAGACCCTGTTCATTTGAAAAGATTCCCACCATTGCAACGCAACATGGGCTGATGGAGAAGTGACAGATAAAGGCAGCCCGGGGGGGGGGGCGGGGGAGGTCCAGGATTTCCCCAGGGAGTTGTCATGATGGCCTGGGGTCATCAAGAGTGACCCTCACAGGAAGCTGGTCTTAAGCAAAGTCTTAAAGTTGACTTCTTGGTCTTGGCATTTCCCACAGTTCCACACTTCTCCCTTCTCCCCAGCATAGATAAAAGGAGAGTGGGACACGCCTCCAGGAAGCTGCACGGGGCGGGGGGGAGGGACATGGATGGATGGACACGGACAGACACAGGACAACTGCATTCTGGGCAGACTCGGCCCCGGCAAAGTGAGCAAACATGCCCAATGGCAGGCTTGTTAAGCAGGCATTCTGGAGAGGACTGCTGCCTGCCAGGTTTGGGATCAGATGGCTGCCGCCACTCGGAGTATCGGAACCCGATACACATGACAGAGGCCACAGTCACAATTCCACTAAAATGCCACAGGGGGCAACAAAAACAGTGGGCAGGGTTTGGAGTCTTCAACCGTTTATATTTTATTTTTCCTACAGTGGTATGGTCAAATAGGGAAGGTGCTGTCATTCATGTGATTTGCACAAACTGACGGTGCTGTTTCCTTATCCCACCGAGGGAGGCAGGCCCACCTTAAACACACCGAGAGCCAGCAGATAAACGGAAGACTCAGAGCAGCAAGCAGAGTCCCCTGCAGCCAAACAGGAAGCTTAACTTCTACTCCTGCCAAGATGCTAAGGGGTCAAGGGAAGCCACCGAAGCTATGCTGCTCACGCCGCGGGATCGGCTGCAGGTGCATCTCAGAAGGGCTAGTGAAACATGTGTGAGCTGGAAATAATGTTGTTTTCAGAGCACAGTTTCTAGAACTAGCCAACTCCTACCCCACTCCTCATCTTCTGCAGCTCTTCTGTAAGCCTAACAGTGGCAATGGATTTCCCCATGGTGCTTTGAGTTTTGAAGGTTTATTGCACCCAGTCCATAATTTTCAGATCTGAAAGTAATTCCTCTTAAAAAAAAAATACAGTCCCCTAAGCTTACCAAGTCTACATAATGATTAAAAATTATTAAGAGTCTCGCTTACTCAAGTAGGAAAGGGTGGGTGAAGCCCTTGGAGGAAGAAATCCATCAAAAACCACATAACACTCAATGACATGTTTGGGCTCAGCTGTACATTCAAGTTATTTCTCATCTTTATCAGGAAGAAACTTCTCTCAGAATCATGTATGTTTCCGTGGGGTAGAAATTTGACTTGCAAAACCATGGTTTTCAGAAGCAATGGTGAGGAAGCTGGGTCATCCGTGGAAATTTCTTTCTATGAACCTCCAAACAATTAGTTATTTGTTTCCCTCCCTGTTTTTCCCACAAGAAGAATTTCTCTAAATAATTGGAGATTTCCCATGGGAATGAGGCGATGGTGACTTCCAGGTCTTAACGTTATCCAAAACAGTTTAAAAACAAAAGACCCAAGAATGTGCCTGATCTGGCGTTGTAACAATGAAGACTCCCGCAGTAAGAACAGCGGCTGGAGGGTGAAACTCCCAGTACCTTGTGGGAGGGTGGGCTTTGGGGCAAAGCGTCTTGGGTTTGTCCTCAAACAGGAACAGCGAGGTCCTCCTAGCAAGGACCCGTTGAAGTGTAAGCTTCAAGGTTCATGAGATAAAGTTCACAGAAGGGCCTCCAGATTCTAATAAGCTAGACTATCAGACCCTCAAAGAAAATAAAATAGGCTCAGGAACTTCAAGAAATACTTAGCTACCACCTTTTGTGACACAGTTAATATGTAAATTTCAGAGGCCAATGCTTGACAGCAGAACTGTCTCAAGGTTTAAGTAACTTCCCTAAATTACAGATCTGGGGAGAGTTGCCAGCCAAACTAGAGCTCCCTGTTACTTCCTTAAATCCTCTGTTCTCTCTTTTTGGCACCGTTTCCTCATTGTGTCCCACCTGTCACAGAGAGTCTCTTAGGGCGACAGCATATTTTGTGAAAAGAGAGTGGGCTTCCATTGGCCCTGCACGGTTAAGAGCATTCTCTCCTGACTCCCTACGGGAACACTCATCAGACACCTCTACACATAGCCTCCCTCATCTGGAAAAGTACAACACATTTTCAGGGTTGTCGCTAAAATAATATTTGAGTATCATCAAATGGTAATATTTGAGATCATCTCAGTGCTGACCACAGAGTGGCATTCAAGAAATCATGGTTATAGGGACTCCTGTATGAAACCTACTCATTCCAGCCCTATTTCTTCCCGTTTAAGCTTCCCCTCCACTGTTTTGACTTATTTAGATCACTAACCAAATTATGCATGGCTTGTCTTGGTTCCAAAAGTTCCTGCTTAATTGAAATTGACAAAGGGGAAAGTAGGAAGGGAAAGCTGAACACTCAGGGAAGGGCAGTGTTAAAAGATCTGGGAGCCTGTGCTGAGCGTCCCCCAAAGGGGCTGCCAGCCCCAATCAAGCCACTGGTTACTTGACAAGAGGAACAAAAGAGGGAATCACATGCTGCCCACGGTTTTCCCTGAAAAACCACACAAAACACCCATGTGGAGTTCCACTGAAAAACACCTCGGCTATCTTTCTGGGTAACTTGTATCATGGACAAGTGGGGCTTCCACTCAGAAGGGTACAGCACTTTCCTTCCCAGGAGTGCCAAGAGCTTCATCTATCATTTTCTAAACTATTTCCCGTCAGGATAGGAATGAGCCAGGTCCCCCCCCCCCTTTTTTTTTATTGATGAAGAAACAGAAGGAAAAAAAGAAGTATAATGACTAAGGTTACTTTAAAAATGAGAGAAGACTGAACTAGATGAGCTCTGCCACTTGCAATGTTATCTCCGAGAGCCCCTGGAACCCCCAACAGAGCCATGGGTGTCTTCCTTTGCCCTTTCCATAAACTTTCTCTAATATGCCTCTGGGGAGAATTCTGAAATACCCGGAATGATGTCCACGAATGATTTCCAGATGGTTCTTTCCTGGACTTCTCAATCCCAGGAACTCTGTGTATTCACTCTCTCTGGTTCCGTGATACCTGTAGGGGGTTGATACTTACAACTGAATGTGCCAATAACCTCTGACCTGCTCAGCACCTCTCCTCTCCCCAAGGCGCTCCCTTCAGCCTCAAGGGCACCTCCACTCTGAGCTCTCAGGAAACCCTTTCAGAATGTCTCTTCTCTTTCCGCACAGCCTCCAGTGGAAGATGACCCTGTTTCTTATTTCCTTGGCCACAGGTTTAATGGTATTCTCTCCCCGCCAAGAGTTAAATGCCATACGCACCCCAATCCCAGATCAAATAAATGCAAACTCCCGAGTGTGGCCACCAAGCCCTACAACTGTCTTGCTCACCAGCTCCACCAGTTTCCAACGCCTCACAGAGCAGGCTGCTGTGTCCCTACCCTCATTCAAATGGTAGTGACTGTCTTCATCAACATTTCCTCCAGCTACATGCTTGCCAAGTTTGCAACAACTGCTAGTGAGTTTATAAACCAATAAACACAAGCTCGACCTATCACGGTGACAATGAGCATGAGGACCCTCGGGAAACAGGGAGGGATTTTGGTAGGAGACTCACACCTCTATCCTATTTCACACTCACAGAAACTGCCCCCTGCATCCTGGAGCTCCCTCCCTTCCTTAGGCATCTGCACGCTACGTTTTATCTGTAGCCAAACGAAACACTCCTGTCCAAGGGCAGCGAGGCACCATCCGTGTTTCTGCACTCGCAGCCCTCAGCAGATTACGAGACCTTTAAGGAGTGGGACTCACTGGACACCCAGTGATCCTTGAGGAAAACATCTAAATGCATGCTGGAAGCCATAGCCTTGCGAAAATAACACTCACATCAGGGCACGTCCAGTCTAAAAATAGGTGCACCTGAATTAGGACATCAGAAGGTATCAGAAGCAGAGGAATGCCACACCTAGCTCCCATGGTGTGCTCGCTGGGCTGGGACAGCCAGTATCTCCGGTCTGAAGGGACACAAAAATGGCACAGGTGTGCTCACTCACTGATTGTTCAAAAGCAATCGGGAACCCAGCAGGAGGAGAACTCAGCCTCATACCTGGCTGAGGGCACACAAAAGGTACTCTCCCATTCAGTACAAATGCAAGTGGAGTGGAGAGCCAGCAGTCAGACGTGGCCAACAGTCTCTGAATAACACCAGGAAGACACGTCCGCTCCAAGCTGGGCAAACACAGCTGCCAAAAGGGACATCAACACCCTCTTCTAGAATGAACCAGGGAGGAAGGCATTTTGTAAATACAGTGTGCTACATCTAGAAAATGTCCAGGGGGAAGAAGAGGAAAAAAAATAAATTCCAGCATAAAAGCCCCCAGACTGTTGTTTGCCTTCCAAGGATTCAGCCTGTAGACTTTTATGAGCATTTGAAAGCAATAAGAGCATATATGGGTCCCTTGCCCTCTACTCACAGCAGCCCCCACACATGTGTGTTGAGAGGACTAGAGCCCCTGCCAGATTAGCGTCCAATAAGGCCTCCTAAAAACAAGAGGCTCTGAATAAAGGGTTTTTGAACAAAGCACTGGTCCGAAGGTTCCAGGTAAAAAGGAAACTTTTTCCACTGACAGACTGAAAACAGGACTGTGCTCAGAGAGGGACCAAGAGCTCATTAACCTATCTGCATACTCCTGGTCCTTTCACTTATTTTTCAAAAACAGGCCTGAGACTAATATTTCTTTCTAAGCAAGCTAAATGTTGAAACAAAATTTAAAAATCAATTAACAGTCATGAGAGTACACACGCGCGTGCACCCACAGGGGCAGATAAGAACTCCCTTTCTCTTACATCTTCAGCCTTTGGTCTTTGAAACTCTCTAGCCTGTGCCCACATCAGGTGGCATGCTCATAAGCCGTCAAAATGTTTGCAGTCAATCTGGAAATACCTTTCTCTTTAGGAGAGAGCAGGGCTAGTTTGGAGAGCTTGCCCACCTCTAGGCAGAAACATCTAGACCCTGACAAAGACGGTCCTATCGGCTAAGTGCCCAGGGGATGAGTACCGAGGCACACAGGAGGCCTGCTGCCTCTGTGGGGTCAGCACCCAGCACAGAAGGTCTGTGGCTACTTAACGGGGTCACTGGGGAGTAGGAACAAAAATCTAGGGGAGGCTGCAAGGTTGAAACTGATCTAGAAAGCACCAGCTGTTGTAGGCCCAGGGTCATCATTTCTTTTGCCCGGGCTTGCGAGCAGCAATCTAAGAAAATCTGGACATTTCGGGTGAAAGGTAGGAGTAGAGGTGACATCGCTCTTCCCCAAGCTCCCCTGCACAGTTCTGGAAACATCTAACATACCTTTTTTGAGAAAGTAAAGGTGTCCTGTGAAGACACCCTAGGGCTTTCAAAATAAACAGAAATTCATATTCCAAACTCTGCCTCTCTACCAACAAGGCACGTTTTCACCATTTAAGGCTTTGTCCCTGTCCTACATTTTGCTCAGCTCACCCTCTGTATATGCTAATCCCCACCAGGCTGGCTGTAAATATTTCATGCTGCTCCCACTTCCCGTACAAGCACGTCAGAATTACTGAGGCTACAGGCCTGGATGCTCTTTCGCTCCACCAGCTTCCCACGTCGGCTCTGTGTCAAGGGCGGCACTAACTCAGGGGAGCCTCGGTTTAACTGTGAGCTTCCTGCTGGAACCACAACCACCTTTGTCACTGAGTTATGGCCTCAGTTTCTTCATCTAAGAGAATGGGATCAGCAGTGGTGCCAGAAGTCACTGAGTGACCCCCACATTTCCCTCCGTCCTCCCAAAATTTCCAAGTTGTTCCGCGAGACATGCACCATCCACTTATAAAAATCTTCCTTTTCAAAATGAGATCCTTGCATCTTATTCCTAAAACCTTTAGTATGAATCACTGGGAGTGACGATGCAGATTTTTGTCATTAATGATTTTAATTTGTGAAACTCCCAAGTTGTCGTTTTTGTTTGTTTGTTTGCTTTTTTAAGATTTTATTCATTTGAGAGAGAGACAGAGAGAGAGACAGAGAGAGAGACAGAGAGAGAGAGAGAGGCAGGGGCAGTGGGAAGGGGCGGGAGAGAATCCCAAGCAGACTTCCTCCTCAGCGTGGAGTCGAAACAGGGCCCCATCTCCTGACCCATGAGATCATGACCTCAACTGATACCAAGAGTCAGACACCTTACTGATTGAGCCACCCAGGTGCCCCCAAAACTCCCAAGTTTTTAATGTTTTGGAAGTGCATGGGTACGTGCCACTTGAACGGAGAATTTTCCTAGCTGTTCGATTCTGGGATCACGGGCCTTGGGTAGTGGTGGCACTGTGGGGCTGGGTTTGTGTCACTGAAGGTGTTAGACATGACATTGGTGTCGCTGTGAGGCAGGGAGTGACATAGGGCTCCAGCTCTCGGCGGTTGAGAGAATGCTGGGGGTGGGGACAGGGGAAGGACAATGACCCAATTAAAATGCAAAGGATTTTCCTCCGCTTGTTGCTGTTAAATGAACTGAAGGAAAATTAATCCAGATACTGCAAGCCCTGGCCAAATCAAGATTTCAAAACAACCAGAAAAATACAAACCAACCTAAGATCTTCTGTGATGACTTTCTCTCTGATGCCCAAGTTCTAAACCCTACTCATAGTGAATAAGGGCGCTAAAGAGAAAGATTTGGTTTGTCACCTTGAGTTACTTAAACTTCAGTCCATGTAGTCATTTGATGATGTAAACCACCCATGTAATTTCCAGCTGAGAAAGACAAAACTCACATGGGCAGCAAAAGCAAAGTTGGGAGAATGGCCTCATGCAGTGGGACTGTGGCTTTTTGAAAGGTCACTGTATCCAGAATTCGAGCATTTAACTCTTGCGATCATTCTTAGGGTCTTAATGTTTGTTATCTTTTCCAGTTTTCAGACTAGGTGACCGGTCAGAAATACGAATTACATTCATCTGACCAAGCCCTGTTGATAAGCAGACCGCCAGCTTGGGTTTGTGTTCCTCGTACTCTCAAACTACTCTTCCGATCAACATCTTACTCCCAAGTCTATTGTTTTCAAAAGACCCTGCACTTCCACTCGACACTTTTCTCAACAGTGGTCGAAAAACCTGGAGACTAAAAGGGGTCCACAATGTAGCTCTACAAAGAAAGATGGTACACAAAGACAAACTTGAAATGGATGAAAGACCTCAACGTGAGGCAGGAATCTACCAAAATCCTAGAGGAGAACATAGGCAGTAACCTCTGACATCACCTGTAGCAACTTCTTTCAAGACACGTCTCCAATGGCAAAGGAAACAAAAGCAAAAATGAACTTTTGGGACTTCATTAAAATAAAAAGCTTCTGCACAGCAAAGGAAACAGTCAACAAAACAAAGACAACCCATGGAATGGGAGAAGATACTCGCAAATGACATTACAGACAGAGGGCTGATATCCAAGATCTATAAAGAACTCCTCTGGGGCGCCTGGGTGGCTCAGTTGGTTAAGCGACTGCCTTCGGCTCAGGTCATGATCCCAGAGACCGGGGATCGAGTCCCACACCGGGCTCCCTGCTTGGCAGGAAGCCTGCTTCTCCCTCTCACTCCCCCTGCTTGTGTTCCCTCTCTGGCTGTGTTTCTCTCTGTCAAATAAATAAAATCTTAAAAAAAAAAAAAAAAAGAACTCCTCAAACTTAACAACCAAAAAAAGAGATCACATCAAAAAATGAGCAGAAGACAGGAACAGACACTTCTCCATGGAAGACATACAAATGACTAACAGACACATGAAAAAATGTTCGTCATCATTAGCTATCAGGGAAATTCAAATCAAAACCACACTGAGATACCACTTCACACCAGTCAGAATGGCCAAAATTAACAGGACAGGAAACAACATGTGTTGGAGAGGCTGCAGAGAAAGGGGAACCCTCTGACACTGTTGGTGGGGACGCAAGTTGGAAAACAGTGTGGAGATTCCTTAAAAAATTAAAAATAGAACTACCCTATGACCGTGCAATTGCACTATTAGATATTTACACCAAAGATACAGATATAATGAAAAGAAGGGCCATATGTACCCCAATGTTCATAGCAGCAATGACCACAATCGCCAAATTGTAAAAAGAGCCAAGATGCCCTTCCACAGACAAATGGATAAAGAAGATATGGTACATATATACAATGGAATATTATGCCTCCATCAGAAAGGATGAATACCCAACTTTTGTAGCCACATGGACCAGATTGGAGGATGAATACCCAACTTTTGCAAGCAACATGGATGGGATTGGAGGAGACTGTGCTGAAATAAGTCAAGCAGAGAAAGTCAAGTATCATATGGTTTCACTTACTTGTGGAGCATAAGGAGTAACATGGCGGACAGTGGGAGAGGGAAAGGAAATGTGAACCGGGGTAAATCAGAGAGGGAGATGAAGCATGAGAGATTTTGGACTCTGAAAAACAAACTGAGGGTTTTGGAAGGGAGGGGGTTGGGGGGGATGGGTGAGCCTGGTGGTGGGTACTGAGGGCATGAATTGCATGGAGCACTGGGTGTGGGGCATAAGCAATGAATCTTGGAACACTGAAAACATAAAATAAAATATTATTAAAAAAACAAAAACAAAAAAGAAGGATGGTAACTCTTCGGTCTCTTGTTACTTTTGTTACCACTGTGTCAGGATGTGGGACTCCTGGAATGAAAGCTCTGATTTAAGACAGGCACTTTGTGGGAGGAGAGGTTCTGTTCCTTCCTGAGCACCCCATTGTGTGATTTTCAACGAGGATGCCAGAGTCTAGGGGAAAAGCTTCTGACAGGAAAGCATAACTTGGGAGAACACCATCATGGTAGATGGTTGCCTCCACAGGGGTGATGCGACCAGTCTTCCATGTGGACCCTTGAGTTAGCCCCGCTGGCGGTCATACCAACTACGGTCAGAGCAGTGGAGCAGCACGACCTGGGCCCAGCACACCAAGGAGCGTGGAAGTGTCCCTCTGTGTCCATCAAGACACTAGGTACTGGGGACAAACAGTGCCCGTCTGATCTTAGCATGTGCACCCAAGGCTGGCGCTAGGACCGGCGTGCGTTAAGTATGGCAGAAGCTGTCTATTGGTTCATCAACCCCCATTTAGTGGAGAATCGGAAAACCCTCATTCCTCACATTCCCTTGCAACCAGAGTGCCAAGAGTAGTTTTCCCAGACCTGCCTGCAGAAGTGGGCAATGGTCGTGCACTGAGACCGAGCCTTGGAGTGAGTGCTGTGTAAGAGGGGCACACTTCTGGCATTCTCTCCCTAAAGTCCTGGGCCTGGGGCACTAGGGCTTTTTCTGCTAGAACAGGCCCCGCCATGTGGTTTGGCTCTTTTCCTGGCTCAGCAACACCTGAGCCTGAGGAGGGACTTGGTCCCTCCTAGAAATTCCTCGAACCACCTAGCTAACTTCTTTTAATGCCTCCCTTCTGCTTAAACTGGCTACAGGAATTTCTGTTGTTTGCCGCCAAAAGCCCTGCTGGGCTCAGCAAGGCAGAAAGCAGAGAAATGAAAGGGAACCGGGAGGACAGTGGAAGCCAGCTGGCAGGAACAGCGCAGTGCCCACATGCGCCAAGTCAGGGCTTCTGGACCCAGTGCCGTGTGCCCAGCGAGGCCAAAGGTGTCGTCCACAGAGCACGGGCTCTTGTGTGTGCTGAACACGGGCTGAATGCTCCACCCAGCTGCCCAATCTCTGGATCTGCTGGGCCGGTTTCTCATAGACTCTTAAGGCTCAGTTTACTCATCTACAAAATGGGAACAGTGTCACTTACTTAATAGGATCGTGGAGAGAATGAAAGTAGGTGATATGTGTAAACAGCCTGATAGAGTGCCTAAGGACCAGCAGTTGTTCCAGAAATAACACAGCTAGCCACCCACCCCCAGTCTTCACTAACTGATTTGGCTTACATACTAATATAGAGAAATATACTGTGTGTGTCAAAAACACATGATTATATTTTTTTCCTTAAAATGATCCTCACAAAAGAGAAGATATCTTATATTTGAGTCTATACACTTATATTACAAATCTCTTAATTAGTTTGGGTGGTAAAGTGTTACTTGGAGAAGACACAATTGTCTGGGGTCAATTGATGCCAATTTAGGTGTTTTTAGAGGTCAGAACTGGTTTAAAATAAAGGGGGAAAATACATTTGACGGTGAACTGAACCATATGCCAGGGAGAAATGACCTCGCAATTTAGGTGCTGGATTTCTTTGTAGCAGAGCAGGTGCTGGTTTAAAAGCATGAACTCTGGTGCCCTATAGCTGGGTTTGAATCCAGGCTCTGTCTTTCATGAGCTGTGTGACTTTGAGCAAGTTTCTTGACCTCTCTGGACCTTAATTCCCACAGTAAAATGAGATAATGGCAGTATCTTTCCCACAAGGTTGTTTTGAGGAGTGAATAAGTCTAATACACGTAAAGCATTTATGCCGTGTTTGGCACGTAGCAAATGCACTCATAAATCAGGCTATTCCCAGATGAAGGGGTGGGAGAATGGTGCCAGCGTGACAGGAATGGATTTTTGTGGTCCTGGATAAAATGTCCAGTGATAGCACTATATGTGGGTATAAAAACTGCTGCCCTTCAAATAGTGAAGCTGAAAAACGGACTTATTGGACTTAAACTGTGGCCTTGAGCTTAAATGAGCTTGCTTTATAAAGTATATGAGTGTGAGAAGGGCTATTCAAAATTAATATATCATTAAAATTTTAAGTGGGATTTTAAGTGTGTGTGAAGTAAAATTAAATAAAGCAGATATTATAGACGTGACTAGTTCATGCCTGCTGCTACATTATTGGCATACCGAGTATTATATTAATATATTAAAATACTATTTCATGTATAGTTATGTACCTTTCTGTAGATCCTCTTACTTATGTGTGGGGCTTACATTCCAATATATACGGTAAAAGAAAATGTTCTTTTTTTTCATTGGCATAGAAAATTCGAATGGATATCAAGAAGCATCTTAAGCCATATGTCCCTAGTCTCTTAAATTAGTGCTCTCCTGACCCCATTCCTGTTTTTTTAGATTTCAAACAAAAATAAGCAGCATCAAACCAAAATAAAATAAAATGGAGGGAAATGTAAAATATCTTCATGTGTCTCAAATATATATAACCAACCTCTGGAATGGTTAAAGATGTTACCAACCTTCATTATGCCTTCATTTACTTGAGGGTGGGGATAAAAAAAAATCCAATGAAAATAATAAGATTTTCTACATTCATGAAGCATGGAATGTGATACACAGAAAAGATTATATTTTATTTCACAGGGTCTTATCTCTACTTCACTAGAAGTGGAGAGATGAATTTAACCAGATATTCCATGCCATGTAGTTTCAGTGGTTTCTTTGAAGGAGATCCCGATAACCTTGAAAGGCTCGTCAAACATTCATGATGTTTATGACGTACGAAGGAAAATCCAAAGGTTAGGAGTGAGGACACTTAAAGTGCCAAGAGGAGATCATAACTCAACTGTCAAAGACAACCATCTATCCTAACAAAACAGCCCCTTTATGTTGACCTTGTTCTCAGTTCTGATGGAATGTGATTATAAACTTGTGCTCATCAAGCCTTCTACCCAGAATCAGAGAGTTTGTACAGTTTTCAAAAATTTAGACAGAACATTAAATATAGTTCTTACTGGATATCAGGCTATCAAAATGTGGAAAAATCCAAACCTTCTGTTCAAGATATTGTAAGCAGCCTCTTAATACATTTCCTAAATCACTGTTAAAACCAAACCGATTAAGACATCAGTAAGACGAGGCATATTTCACTGGTGTGGAATCTCAGTTAAAATTATCTCAATTTTCTACTTAGCAGCATGCACACATGCACACACTCTTAAAAACCAGGAAGAATTACTAAAGGTAGCCCAGCAATTGGAAAGGGAAAAAAAAAAGAGCTGACATAAAAGAGTGGGGTGATAGGTAACTGGACTGAGGAAAGACAAGTAACAACAGACAGACCTTTCCTACACTCCCCCAAACCTGGTAACATAAGATCACTCAAAGATTAACTGAAGATTACTCCTAGCAGATGGGCCATGTCCTCCAGGCTCTGACTGAGTTGTTCCAAGCCTTTCAAGTTATCTAAAATGCTATAAATCGGTGCTGCCAAAAATCAGCATCCTCTGAAGGCATGCAATTTTTTGAATAAAGCCATTCTTACTCTGGGAAGTTCTCAGCAGGGAGGTGTAATTCCCTGTCGTCTCAAGATGACACATTTCTGACTAAGAAGAATATGCAGAGCCAGGATGAGGTTATATTTAATGGTGTTGAACTAGGGTTCTCCTGAGTTAGAAGATGCAAGCATTTTTCAGGGGTAGACTGAACTCAACCCCAAAGGAGGAAAATCGAGGCCAAAATATGGATGCAGTTTCCATGACCCGACTTAGTCAGAACAGGTAGAAGAGAAGCCCCAGCCTCCTTGGGGTTAGGTGCAGAAGGGGAGAGATGATCAAACCATTTAGGCTTTAACTAGAACATCTGCAAGGTAGTAGAAAGGTTTGCTTTGCATTCCTTCATCCATTGAAAAAGAAAGGAGAAAGGGGCGCTCACCAGATCTATTCTGGGAGGTAAATAAAGGTAGACTCACTAGCGTAGTTTCATAGGCTAATTTAAAAGACAAGCAGCAACATTTAGCGTGTACTTCTCCTTTTCTAGCTTCAGCTTTATTCAGGGTAATTTTGCCCAGAATTCTTTATCTGGACTTCTCTAATAACATTCATCATCTACTGCTTGAGTTAAACGCCCTCGGCTCAAATTTCTACTAGCTCCTATGTGACGCTAACAGGAGTGTTTATTGTTTTCTCCAATTACTGGCATATTTACTAACACAGGTTCATTTCAAAGGCCCTGGGAAGAAAAGTCCATTACATTTCCTTGATGTCAACTATGACTAGCCTCACCCATACTCATCACTCAATAAATGTTTAACTGAATGATTTGTTGAGTAAATAATCTTTTACTTGATTTTTAACAGTTGTGGCTGTTTCCAATCCAGTTAACCCTGACCAATCTTTCATTTGTAGAAGGATGCGGCATGGTCCTATTAACAATTAGGCTGGTAAGAAATGGCATACCTCAATGTTGAATAAATATCACATGGTAAAGAAGTACTGATTATTTTGCTGCATTTTGCTGATTTTTTTTTCTTTCTTAAAACAGATACATTTAAACACTGCTTTGAAATATTCAAAAATGGGGATGCCTGGCTGGCTCAGTTGGTAGAGCCTGTGACCAACTCTTAATTGGTGACAAAGAGAAATGAACTTCTGATATATGCCACAACATGGATGAATCCTGAAAACAGTGTCGTAGGTAAGTAAAAGGAGTAAGTCACAAAAGACCACATATTATATGACTCCCTTTATGTGGAATGTCCAGAATCAGAGGTTTATAGAGACACAAACTAGCTTAGTGGTTGCCAGGGGCTAGGAGTTTGGGAGGATTGGGGCTGGGACGGCTAATTGATATAGGGTTTCTTTCTGGGCTAATGAGAATGCTCTAAGATTAGAGAGTGATGATGTTTGCACAACTCTGAATATACTAAAAAACCATTTAATTGTACATTTTAAATAGGCATATTGTATGCGGGTTTAAAAAAAATGAAAAAGAAAAGGAAAAAAAAAACCCAACTCCTAGGAGGACAGATGTGGACATGTGGATTCCCTAACACTAAATGTTCTTGCAAAGGCACTGAAGGTTGATTGAGGGAAACTACTAACTTCTCAGATTTTAAACAGGCAAAATCAAGAGGAACTAAAATGATCTAGGTTACTTGAAGTCACTTATTCTGGTAGCAGTTAACCCAAATGTATATTTAGATGCTTGGCAAGTACAAAGTTGCCAAGAAGATCAGCTTTTGCCTCCAGCTCCTTTTCTTCTTTTCTGAACTGGCAACATATTAGTGCTTGGGCAAAACTAGAAAAATTATCCAACTATTTTTTTAAAAATAAGAATAGTAAGTGTCTGTCCAGGAAGATTTACAAAGATATTTTTCAGTAGAAAATAAATAAAGCAGTCGAAGCATTTCTGCTGGATTTTCCCTTCTCCTCAATCCACATTTCACATCAACCTTGCAGCCCAGCAAAAAATAAAAAAAATTAAATAAAAGAGAGAGAACACTTAGTTTCCTTGTTCTAAGAAGTAGGGGTCAATGCAAGTAAGTCTTTATATTTATATAGATAAAGAAACATTCAAGGAACTAAAACTAGCTTATTCTTCAAGGTCATACTTAAGAGAGAGCTTCAGCATTCCCAGAAGCTCCCCTATTTCTCCATGTTCTGTTGCTCAAGAAATAAAAGTACCATCTTACATGTGAAACTCCCTAACTATGGTCTTTAGTGTTATTCTGTTTTGGCAGGGTCTTGCTTCCTCAGGCCAAGGAAGGCAGATGCCCAACAGGAGTAAACGGAGAGTGATAGAGGCTGGCCAGACCCTGCAGGAGCCTGTGTCCATCCCCCCTTCACTGCCTCGACTTTCTTAAAAGAGTAGACCCTCCGCCGGCCTGGAGCTCACCTCCGTTCCAGACCCTTCTGCCTGTCCCCTTCAGCCAAGGAGACAAGTTGACTTTCATCAGCACTAACTAATCCAATTCTGTGTGTAGACAGCTTTCTATATAGGAAAAGTAAGAGCCAGCAGGTGCATAAACCCGTTCAGTCAAGACTGCATGTGTTCAAGAGTAATTCCTGTCTAATGCAGTCACAGGACCATGGAGGGGGGGTACACCAGTGCTATCCACACCTCCCTGAAATCCAGAACTGAGAGGAGCCTCCAGAAGAGGCAAATGTGGGACACAAAACCACCATCCCATCTGCCATTCTCCGACTCCTGGCCACCATCGTTTACTACATCATCTGCTGTGGGTCAGCGTGTTACTGACTTTGTGTGCATTCTTTCATGCAAGCCCAGCAACAAATCTAAGTGGGAAGCATAGTTATTATTCCCAGTTTACATATAAAACCACTCAGTGACGCTAAGAAACTCACTGAGGGTTAGGTAGCCGGTAATGGTAGAGCCACGATAGGACCAGGCCCTTGGAGCCCATCCAGTTAATCCCCGAAGAGAGGAGGGACATCTCCCGATACTGGATGGTTACAGGAAGCTGTTCTACCAGCACAACACAAGAAATCTGCTGCCTTCCCATGGGAAGAGATACTTCGTCTGTCCCTATGACTGACCCAAAAAGCCACTCTGGGTGAGTGGGTTGGCGAGTCCGTTGGAGCCCAGAAAGCCTGGGCTGGGAAGGAGTTGGTTCAGCAAGGCTCAGTGTCCCCATACTATGATGGCAGATGTACTTTCCCGGGGAAGAGAGTAGAGTTGCAAACAACCACATACCCGAGCAGAACCAAATCCTGGAGGATGGTCATGCCCTTTAGACAGCTGGGGGGGAAGGTGGGCCCTCCACTTGGAAGGAACCAGGCAGGAGCAGCTCCCAGAGAGGATGTCTATGTTAAAGCGGCGAAGCCCCCACCCGTGCTCAGCAGCTCAGACATCGGCAGCCCAGTATGTGGGTGTTCTGCCCACCCATCAGCGTCCCCGGCAGCCAGCTAGAGGGGGCTTTACTGCCACTGCTCCTTCTAGGGCTTCGCTGCACAGGGCTCATGGCCCCGAAGCCGTACCTTACACCTGCATGTCAGTCATTACGTGCAGTTCTGTGGTAGATGAGGGAAGCCACCAGGTCTGTAAGGGCTAGCCTGGTCTGACGGCAAAGCGACAGGCTTTGAAGCTACCCAGCTCTGTGTTCTGGAGTACTCCATACTTTTCAGGGTGTAATTTATATCAGTTCTTCTCTGAATAAAATGCCTGTAATATAGTCAACTCCAGGCAGGAAACAAATGACTAAGAGTCCCACCCCCCCCAACCCCTCCCCATCGCCTCTGCCAAGGGTGAAGACAAAATATACACACATGAATCAAAAGTCACTCAGAATGAGACCTTTTTTTTTTTTTTTTTTTTTTTAAAGATTTTATTTGACAGAGAGAAACACAGCCAGAGAGGGAACACAAGCAGGGGGAGTGAGAGAGGGAGAAGCAGGCTTCCCGCCGAGCAGGGAGCCCGATGTGGGACTCGATCCTGGGTCTCCGGGATCATGACCTGAGCCGAAGGCAGTCGCTTAACCAACTGAGTCACCCAGGCGCCCCGAATGAGACCTTCTTTATTTGAATGTTTCTTACCCATCTTTCCTGTCCTTAACGGGATTGTGATTTGTTGGTAGTCTGGGACTTATGCACATGATGACTTTATCTGCCCTAACCCCCCAAAAAGAAAACATTTTCATGCCAGTAGAAAGCACTTGGTAATGTCAGGGGACATAAGGAGTCTTGATGTCAGTCATAATTGGGATCTCAAGTGCAACTTCAGCCAGTGTTTCTTCTGATATGTTACTCCTGACTTATCCCTGAACATCAGACAACACAGAATAGCAGTAACATTAGTGTGTATAGCACTTGAAGGTCCGAGGCCACATATCCAATATCATGGTGAGTGGCTGGGGAAGCATCACAGAGAAGAAACAGCCCAAACTGTCCAGATTCTCCAAAAGCAGGATCACAGCCAGCCAGCCAGGTTTACTTTCCCAGAAAAATCTCCTGCATCAACCTGATGCTATCCGGGGCCCTAAATTCCAAGGTGTGGGTTAGTCCATTAGTTCAGATATTATTTCAGAAAGTCTTTGAAAATATAAGTATGTTTTGGGGCACCTGGGTGGCTCAGTCAGTTAAGCATCTGACTCTTGGTTTTCACTAAGGTCATAGTTGTCTCAGGTTCATGAGATCAAGCCCTGTGTCTGGTTCCTCATGGAGTCTGCTTGAGATTCTCTCCCTCTCTCTTTGCCCCTCCCTCCCTTTGCTCTCTTTCTCCCTCTAATAAATAAATAGACAGATAAAATCTTAAAAGAAATTTACAAAATAAGAGTTTGTTTCTGCAGGAAGAAAAATGTTTTAAACCTGCCTTTTCACACAGAGGTAACACACAGACCAGTTTAAAAAGGAAAAAAAAAATCTTATCAGACCCCTACCACATATCCGCAGACATCACTTTGAATAATATTGACTTCAGAGTATAAAAGTCTTATTTTGTTGCTGTATCTTTTAGTTGCAAATCATCGCTGCAAAAGAGTTTTTTTCTTACTCACTGGCAAAATACTTTTAAAAAGGTTACTGTAATGAAGAGTTTAAAAGTTTTTATGCATCTAAAGATTTAGAGCTCTTCATTTGAGAATCATAGCTTTAACCTGTTTGATGGCTTCTATCAAATTAATATCCAGCTCCTAGCACAGGGGTTGGCACACAGTAGGTGTTCAATAAACATTTTTAGAGTGACTGCCTTCTATGTGATTTAGAGGTAGAAGCTGGGTGAAGTCCAAAGCATAAAACCCTGCTGGGGTGGGCAAGCCCAGGCATGCACGGAAATGTGACCCTGGGCAGCTGGATTTAAGAAAGAATCATAAGAGATCATCAAATAGGAATTTGATGAAGCAAGTAAGTCACCTAGGACTTACCTGGGGGCTAACCGTCCATGGTTACCACCAGGAACCGAGTTGATGAGGACTAAGGAACCCTCCTTGCCCCATGGATGCCACTTTAGGCACACACACACTTTGTCTAGCGCCATAGAGTTTTTTCCTACTTTTCTGTCACAGCACCTGGGAGGTGTCAAAGAGAGGGTCAGAGGCACGCTTGGTCCCATGGAAAAGTGGCAGAATTTGAAGTCAGCCAATTCTGGATCTTACCATTTGCTGGATCTGTGTCCTTAGGCACGTTTCTTCAATTCTAACTTCTGGTTCAGTGGGATGGAATGAGCAGGTACGCCACAATGTTGTTGGAAGGAGTGTGCGTCAGAATGTACTGAAAAGTCCCCAGTGCATCACAGGTGGTCAGTAAAGCTAATTCCCTGACAGGGACAGGAGGACAGAGCCTGTTGTCCAGGGTCGTGAAGAAAGGAAAAATTCAGAATGTGAAGGAGGCCCAAGGTCGGGCATAAACGCTGCCGTCTCTGGGCAGGGTTAGGAGCAGAGTGGAAGTGAGGAGGGGAAGAGGCAGAGCTGCCCTCCCCAGGGAGATGTGTTCACTTTGTGTTTGAGTGAAAACGAAGACGAAGCAGGTTTACCGCACATTCATGTCGGGTGCCGGGCGGAACTTAAAGTCATTCCATTGGCTCAAAGGTGAAGATCTTCTTTTTGACAAATCCAAAAACCCCAACAGAAGCTCATGTTGATGAGCTGAAGGTGACTCAGCAAAAGGAAAGACAGAAATGGTAGCTACAAAGCATTTGTGTTACCAATACATTGGCCCAGCAGTGGGGCGATGAGGCAGGAAACTGAGAGACCCTTCAGCATCTGAGAGAACAATCAGTTTGCCTCCTGGGACACTTCCCTCATCCATCATTAAAGACCTACTGGAGTGAGGACAGAGCCATTCTCAGGACCCACTTTTTGATCCTTTAGGTAACATCAGCTCTTCGCAAACATAATTTCAGGGTATGGTAAAACCAGAATAAAATAAATTCAGGATACACTACAGGAATAACTATGTTATATAAGCATACATGCAACAGGAGTCTGGAAAAAGCAAAGGATAGTTGATAGATATTGGATGGTAGAATTTTCCCTTTTAAAAATTATTTAACTTGTTATTTTATTAGTACAATATGTAAAAGCTAGGAAGGGAAAAAAGATCAAATCAGGAAACAGCCCAATCTCGTCCATACCGCGTACGTAGATGACTACAGGAAACTGTCAACCGAGGTCACTGTTGAAATCACACAGTCCATCATGTCCCCTTCTGACCCACTCAGCAGCAGGACAGGGAGCTGCAGCCCATCAAGTCCAGAGCTTAGAGGACTGAGAGCCTCAAGACTATATTTCTTTTGGTCAAAATGCAAATTTTACCCACATGCAGCCCCCTTAGAGTGCCCACTGTTGATCTCCAATTACCCTGGAGGATTTGGGGTCTACATAACTTTCATGCTAAAAAATACTTACATCAGTGTTTTCTAACTAGTGTGAAATTTTTAGTAGCTCTGAAGCACACGGACACACATATATCCCTGAAGAATTCTACGAGCCTCCAGTATCAGGAGAACCTACACAACTCAACTTAGGCCTTAAAACAGACTTTAAACCTAACTGATCACTTTATAATTACTCTACTGGAAGGTCACCTACACCCATCAACATTCATTAACCACAGATTTTAGTTTTATGCAAACCACAGTCAATACTGGACTAGACAGTAATTTGGGTATAGGATGATCTCAAGGACGACTCTTGGAATATATGGTCATCACCAATAAATAGTCAGTCAAGGTCTACCGTAATAACCCCAACAGGGGCGGGTTGGAAGATCCCTCCTGGTCAATGGATGCAAATTCAATAGTTAATCTGTCTCTACTTCCTTCTAGAAAACCCTCCCTTGCCTTCTCCAGTGCCTCCTCCTGCCCCAATACCGGTGCACACCCGTTTCAATTTCAGTGCCACATTATTACATTTATATCCCTGTCTCCTACCAGACTGTGAGTTCCTGTGGAGAAGAAACTAGCTCTTCATTACATGTGTGCATCCCAATGCAAGCACAGTGCCTGGCACACAGCAGGTACTCCATCCGTCCTGTTTTCCTTGGGGCATCCAGGTTTAAACCAGCTATCCCAGCATAATTCTGAGTGCCCCCCCTGCACTCACAGAAGCACACCAGTTTGTATGACACATCCTATCACCACCCTCTCAAGAGACAGTAGATGAATACTGGCTGTTGATTTTTATGGGGTCTGTTTGTTCATTTTTGTTTGTTTATTTTTAAAGTCCTTTCTCACTATCCGCCGTAGTTACTGTAGGTGGATGGGCAGGTAGGTTGGTGGCTGGGCAGATACGCAGACTGAGTGAGAAGCAGGATAGTTTAAGAATTAGAAAGCAGGCTGAGAAGTTTTCTTTGTCACAGATTTCCCTTCTAATTACCTAGTCAACCATTTGAAAGTAATTTTTTTTAAAAGATTATTTATTTATTTGCCAGAGAGAGAGAAAGAGAGCGCACAAGCAGCAGTGGGAACTGTGGGCAGAGGGAGAGAGAGAATCAGGCTCCCTGCTGAGCAGAGAGTCTGATGTAGACTCAATCCCAGGACCCTGGGCTCATGACCTGAGCCAAAGGCAGACGCCCAACCGACTGAGCCACCCTGGCGTCCCGAGTCAATGCTTTGATAACAGTAAAAGGACTTTGCTTTTCTCTGAGCGCGCTGGCATGGCGTTGGTGCTGGTGCAGCTAGCAGGTGCAGTGGGAACGCCGCACTGACATGAAGCCCACAGCACAATTATGGACAATCAGTGATACTGACAAGGGTTCACTGTTCCAACCCAGACTGCTGCATGGCTCAGAATGGCGCCCATGAAACCACTCCCTCTAAGGTTTGCCTTTGAAATGGAAAAATCCCCCAGCTTTTCCAATTGTCCTCAAGGATGGAGGAGTACCAGGAACCTGAGAAGGTGAGAATGGAGCCGGAGCCAATTAACGGACTTGGAGTTTAAGGTTCTGGTTTATACGGCAGCAAGGGGCATGTGAATGCGGCCGCATAAAATCAGGATTATCCAAATGTATGCCATTCATCCTGAGCTCTGGCCCTTTTACAGCGCATTAACGATAGGAAACTAGAACCTCAAGTCTCCAGGGTCCTTGCCCACTTGTGATGGTCACAGACAGGGCCACGGAGAGGGGGCTGGAGGCAAGAGAAGGGCTTCACCTGTCTGGTCCACTTCCTCTGGTGCCAGAGAAACTCCTCCCTGGATTTAAGGGCCCAGAGGGATCTCCCAAATCCCACTGCTCATTAAGCCTGCTTGATTTTAAAGAAGAAGATTAAATACACAGCCCCGGGCAAGATTCCAGATGTTCGGCAAGGCTTCCCTTTGTGGTTGGGGCCCCCTGCTAAATCGCACTTCTAATTAACATCTAAAGCTGGGCTCGGAGGGGTTGTTAGAGGTGGGACTCAAGGCAGAGAGGCTCTGGTCCTAGTCCCAGCTCCGCTGTTTCATTAGTCAATGATCTGAACGTGTCCTTTGGCTCCTCTGGGTCCTGGTTTCTTCATTTCTCCCCACGGGGTATAGACTACCTAGCAAGACCCCCACCCCTCTCGAGCAGGCTGTGAAAGTCAAAGGGGAGTAACTCGGAGCTCTACAGAAAAAGCACAGAAGCCCCCCAGAACTGCACTACCCCATGATACCCACTCACCACATGTGACTACTTAAACTTATACCCATTAAAATAAGAAGTTCAATCCTTTGGTCGCACATCCCAAGGGCTCACTAGCCACCTGTGGCTGGTGGCTATCATACTGGCCACCAAAGACAGAGAATGCTGCTGTCATTTGGAAATTCCTATCAGGCAGCTCTGCTCTAGAGCCTCTTTTGAATTTCTCTCCCCAAGCCAAATGAAAACAAAACCCAGAAAAGAACACCCAGTCCTGTCCAGGGCTCAGGGAGGCAATGACCCAGGTGTATTTTATTTTACCGCCAACAGAGAGAAAAGCCCTTTATATTGACACAGTAGGACCACAGCTAGGCTCTCTTCTGAAGAAAGCAGCTGAGTTTTTCTTCCCAACACATAAAACAGGCACGGGCCAGTGGGGGACTTTTCCCCACAGCTCCCCTGCCTCTTACACTCTGATCACTCTTTCAGACCTCATCTATTATTTACACAGTCCTACTTTTAAGAAAATGCATTTTGAAACATTCTCTCTACCGGAGTGTTAGGTTTGTGCAAATCCAGGGACCAAGGAGACCCAGTCATTTCGTTCCCACCCGACAGGATTTTCCTCACAGCACCCCAAAACGGCCAGTTCTAGCTATTTAATAAAACCAAAGGATACAATCCTGCCCAGGGCCAAGTGTTAAAAGCATTCCTAAAGAAAATGGCCTGAAACAGAAGCTCCTCCCCTCCAGTCTGTTCTTCATTGGCCAAGGATTTATTGGCTCTTGCAGTAAATTAATCAATTGCCAAGGGAAAGTAAAACTCTGGCTCTATTGTAAACACTTGTTGGTAACAATCTTTCAGTGTGACACTTCAGATTTCAAGTGGCTGGGTGGGCTTCCCAATGCCTCATTAAAGGGCAACTTTATAGTGTTAAAGAAACTCTTGCCCCCTCACCCCCCAAAAATAATTTTTTTTTTAAAGATTTTATTTATCTGACAGAGAAACACAGCCAGAGAGGAAACACAAGCAGGGCGAGTGAGAGAGGGAGAAGCAGCCTTCCCACCGAGCAGGTAGCCCAATGTGGGGCTCGATCCCAGAACTCCAGGATCATGACCTCAGTTGAAGGCAAACGCTTAATGTCTGAGCCACCCAGACATTCGCCCACCCCAAATAATTTAACACACCCTGAAGAGTATAAACCAAAAAGTTAACAGTTACACCCACAAGGTGACCACTACCTCAAACAACCTAGTATTTGGTCTTGAGCAACCCAACACTATTCTCTTGTTTAGGAAAACTGCTCCTTCCAAATCCATGCTTCAAATGGGCCCAAACAGCTGCACCCCTGGAAGCCAGCCTTAGAAAATAGGCTTGTGTCCCTCTGCTGTGCCCCCAAACAGCAGCCTGTGTTTGAGGTTAACCCCACTTTCACTGCCCTGAGCTATGCAGTTTTTCAGAGCTATGTGTGGCCCCCAGTAGGCCAATATATTTTATTTTTCCTTTAGAAAAAGCTTAAAAAAAAGAAACCACATAAAACTGACGGCTGAAACCAAAGAGAAGCGAAAGTTTTGAAACAGAGCATGCATGCATGTGTGTGACCCTCTACATGTGTGCTGGTAGCGATCTCCATCTGGCCTCCTAACGGGCAGTTCCCTCTGTAACTATATTCAATTCTGATAGACTCCTGTGGAAAAATCAGTGCCATCGTTCCACTAGAACAATGGGCAACTGAGGATAAGCAAAGCAAGACAAGGGAAGCCGACTCATGGACCTCAGGAATGGTACTTTTCTACTGTTAAAACAGTTCCTACTGGGGGGAGGGAGAAAAGAAAAAAAAAATTAGAGAGGAAAATAAGCCATAAGTGTTTCTTAATGACAGAAAACAAACTGAGGATTGATGGAGGGAGGTGGGTTGGGGATGGGCTAGGCGGGTGATGGGTATTAAGAGGCACTTGGGATGAGCACTAGGTGTTGTATGTTAAGTGATGAATCACTGAATTCTACTCCAGAAACCCATATTGCATTGTGTGTTAACAAAATTTAAATTAAAAAAGTAACCCTCTCCCAAAACAAAAAAACAGAACCAACCAACCAACCACAATAATGATAAAAAAAACCAAAACAGTTCCTGTCAGAAAAGCTGCTGTCTTGATAGCCTCCTTCAACCTCAGGTCTGCTTCTCAATCTCAGAAAGCAAAATGAAACAAAACACCGTGTGTGGATGAGTGAAAAGTGTTCACAGATTCATAACGTGATCCCTTCTGCCAACACCTGAAGTCTCTCCACCGAGTGTGTCCAGGGCAGGAAATTCACTCCAAGTATTTCTGAGGCAAGACTCATTTTCTTCACACAACTCTTACTCTGTCACTACCCCTGCACTCCGCATGTATTGTGTGCCTGTACGCATCTGTGTTTTGGACTATTTAGAAACTACTAAGTCGACACTTAAACCATCCACTCTCCAACAGGATTGTAGGATTTCCAGAACATATCAGAGTGGTCATATCAAATATTTAGCAACTATGCACAGAAAGGATATGCCCATCCAAGAACTCATCAGCCTAGAGCCTGGCACGAAGTCTTGCCACCAGGAGACACTCAAAGCCATTAGTACTTCTGGGTCTGGCGTGGGGAATCACTTGGTCCGAAATGCAAGAACTGAATCCCACCCAGGGCGGGAGAGCCAGGGACGTGGCAAAGGTCCCAAGACATGGCAGGGGGCCCACGCTTCACAGGATCCCTCACAGAAGCAGTTTCCTGCAGGGAGTTTGCTGGTCCTCGGCCAGCCCACAGTTCTTGGAAGGGTGAAAGGGCAAAGGGAGGAATTTCTTCAGCTGGCAGATCCTCAACGCAGGAGGAGAGGAAGGGAGTCGGGGCAACAAGGCTCAGCAAGCTGGGAGGAAGAAGGAGCGGCAGGGAAGGAAGAGGCCCACTGGAGGCCCGTCAACGACTTGGCAAGGCCAGGACAACCCAAAGTGACCTCTGAGCTTTCCCAGTCTTCAAGTGCCTCTGCTCCAGTGCAGGCTTTCAACAAGGGTGTTAATTGTTTAAGGTCTGGAAGGATACATTTTCTCTACATTTCTACAATGTACAATTTCCCAAATTCTACAGCTAAACTTTAATTTCCTCCTTAATTCCAATCTCATGCCCCGAAATAACCACTGTTTTCTGTTTTTCATCTAGACCTTCTGGATGCAGCATTTACATTCTGTTATATGCAGATAGGGAAAAAATGTATTGCTTCACTTACTTGGCTACATATTATACTTACCCTTCTCCACTGTGCTTTTCTCTCCATTTAACGATGTTTTAGAGCTTATTCTAGCTACACAAAGAAACCCATATTTCATTCTCTGAAACTGCCATATAGTACTATACAATGTGGATTTACCATAGTTTACTTATTCATTCTTATACTAATATTTAATCTTCATTCCCCTGCCCGGTGAACCGTTCTGTAGTGAATATAGGTTCTGATGCAAGTATTTTGCTAGACTACAACTGTAGATGTGAAATCACTGGGTCAAAGCATAGATGCAATTTTGATACTGACAAAATGCCTGTGGCAGGTTTATCCCACTGGTGGTATGGGAACGCTCATTTCCTTAACTTACCCACACCTGATCCTATGGTCCTCTTAATTTTTGCCTAATCTTCACCTTACATCTGACATGAACCAGACTAAACGGTGGGCAGTTTTAGAACAAAATCCACTGCTTTAAATTGCATTTCCATGATTACCTGAGAGGTTAAGCATTTTGTCTTATGCTTATTGGTCATCTCCATGTTGCCTTCCATGATTTGCCATTTCTCAGCCCATGGTTTTTTTTTTGGGGGGGGGTCATTTGCTTTCCGCCTTTATAGGTTTTCACATATTCTGACAATCCATTGTCTATTCTATATGTTTTACACATC
This sequence comes from Spilogale gracilis, assembly GCA_004023965.1. Taxonomy (NCBI): domain Eukaryota; kingdom Metazoa; phylum Chordata; class Mammalia; order Carnivora; family Mephitidae; genus Spilogale; species Spilogale gracilis. Next base: position 4,332 of record PITA01004891.1, on the reverse strand, counting down.
TTTCTCAGTGTTCTTAAAACTTTGTTCATGGAATTTTCCCACAAACAGGGTGGTTTCCAATGTACAATACAGTGGCTTCCAAATTATTCTTTTCAGCAATAGATTCCTTTCTCCAATCCAGGGGAACCCCCAATTACAGACAGGCAATAAAAAACCACTCTGGCTGAGGGTGAACCAGCCCCTTAAGGTCCCACCAACTTCCTGACCCAGATTTTGAGGGACTCCTCAGAGCTTCTAAGAGCAGAGATGAAAATCACAGATTCAGTCCAATCCCCTCACATAATAAATGAAGAAATGCAGAATAAGGGCTGCTAACAGAAACAAGAGCAGAACTAAGGTGCCCATTCTGGTCCTAGGAACCAGGGCAGTCTTTAAAGTCAGCATCTAGATTCATTCCAGTATGATCTGACAACAAAATTCAGCATTTGGCATCTGAGTCATGTACTTTTCTCCTACAAAAAAAAAAAAAAAAAGTAAGATGCTAATAAAATAAATAGATAATTTCACTTAGAAACTCAACTTCAAAAGACATTTATTATTACTTTCTAGTTACGACGTCCTGTGTCAACTCCCTGTTACTCACCATGAGAATATAAGCTAAACGAGAACAAGGAATTCTGCCTGTCCTTCTCTCCTGGATCTCTAAGACCCAGAACCACGCCTGTCAAATTATAGGTCTCAATAAACATTTACCTCCAAAACCATTTGCTATAGCCAAACACAAGCAGAAAGTGATCCAATCTGCTTTTTAAAGAAATTTTAAGCGCATTTATCAATGTAACCTCTGCTAGAACAGCCATCCATTTGCAGGTGGCCTGTAAAGTGAGATGTAAGGAGGACTATTGGGGTCATAAAAATCTAAGTGGAATTACTGAAAGCAGTACTGCTGAGAATATAGGACCATGCTCCTCCTCCTCACTTATGGAATTCTTTGGGCTTCTGGTTATTTTGCCTGCTTTTCAGGACATTTAGCACTTGAAGGCCCCTTTCCAAAACCTCGTGCAGATGGAGTCAGCTGTTCATTCCGAGGTCTTTCTCTCACCTGTTAGAGAGCTAATTACCGACTGTGGGAACTTGAGGAGGTTAAGCAACTGTAGGACCCAAGTTTCTGGTTCCTCATCTGTAAAGTGGACACAGTAATAGGGCCTGAACCTCTTATAGAGCCTGAACCTCTTAAGTTTTCAGGTTTAGTGTCAATGAATATAAGTTGCTTAGCAATACCACACACGGAACCACTGTTGTTTATCACTCATCAGGTCTGCAGAGCTGTCAACCTTTACGATGGGTTTTTGCATCCCAGAACGAGGGAGGAGAGTAGACTAAACACTACTGATTATGAGGAAATGGGATGAGATGAGCCAACATTATCAAAAATACATCCTTGAGGGAATAATGCTGATTTACAAAGCAAGGCAAATCCAATTGTAATGGCAAATATTAAACATAGGTCTCAGAACTCCTAGACCGCAGAGGGGGAGACCACAGAAGGAGAACCTTCAGTTAAATGCCATCCAGCTGATTAGAAATCTTAGTCCCAGGCCACAGCCAGAAGAAAAAAACAAAAAAACCGAAAAACTACCAAAACCATAGCTAGAGGGCTACCTTTCTATCTCTGCGTCTGAGGTTATAGGAGTTCCCGTTTACTGGACTCGGCTGCAGGGACATTCACACCCATTTGCTTCCCAGGCAATCATGAAGAATGTGTTCTGGCCCAGGCCCACCCATCCAGGGAACAATAAACATTTCATCGGTTGGTATTTAGCTACAGGGTTATAAATGCCCCACAACCAATCAAAATAGGGTTTCTACAGATCAAATTCTGATCTCCGCCAATGAGAAAACCAGCTAGAGCCACTCTGGAAAAGCAAAAAAGAACAAACATTCTGTTCACAGAATTTTGAACGTGTCTGCCTCCCACCCATTCACAGAAGTGCTTACTGAAGCAGTGAGGAAGTGCACTGTAGAGCGGAATGTTGGGACACAGGCGATTGTAGAGTGTGCTGTAGAATTTTGATGCATCCTAAAAGATGGGAATCCTAACGGAAAAATCTGTGTCTTCAAATTGGCCAAAGCAGAACAAACCTTCATGGATTTTAATACAAATCATAAATAAAAACGCCCACCTTACTCTGGTCTTTTAAAGTCAGATGTTGCTGGAGAAAGTTTGAGTAGTCCCAGAAGCCCAACTTTAGAGAAGTCAACATCAAATCTAGGGACAGAATCACACCCAGATCAGCCTGGTCACTGAAGCTACCCCCTTTTTCATCTCAGAAAAAAAAAAACTCCCAAGATTTTCTTTCTTTCTTTTTTGATGATTTTATTTATGTATTTGACAGAGAGAGACACACAGAGAGCGGGAACACAAGCAGGGGAAGTGGGAGAGGGAGAAGCAGCCTTCTCGCTGAGCAGGGAGCCCGATGTGGGCCTTGATTCCAGGACCCTGGGATCATGACCTAAGCCAAAGGCAGATGCTTAATGACTGAGCCACTCAGGCACCCCTCCCAAGATTTCTATATTTAACAAAGATACTGAGGATAAAGAGAAGTGCTGAGCACAGAAAAACATTTAAAATCTACTATAAGAAGAAATAAAATCCCAACCCTTAAAGATATCTGAATCTCTGAATGTTGCAGGGGCTGGAAGAGAAGGAGACAACCAAAATGCAGAAACATCAATCAGGGTTGGCCTCTTGCTAAAACTGATTTGACTATTCTTAATGCTGCTGTTCTTCATCTCCTGCTAAGAAGAGACTCAGAAAAAAGTTCTCAGAATAACCACAGTTGCTTTCACCCCAGCCTTTGTTCTCTAAAAAACAGAGTGCAAAACAACTTGGTGGGTCATACTTGAGGAGCAATTTCAACTCTTAACACTCACCAGAGCACTCTAGCCCCGACAGGACTTAGACTATAAATGGGTGGCCATTGAATGACCATGCCAATGTCATAGTCCAGCTGGTGGCCACCTTCGTCACTCCACAGGACCATGTCTCTATGGTGTCAGGCAGCCAACAGTGGGGTGTACAAAGCAGATATTTAAACACTGGGTTAGCTATTTTCTACCAAGTTCTAAAATAAATTGAGGCCATTCAACCCCTAGAGGCCCAGAAGCCTTATAGCAAGCAATGCCTTCCAGGGTTTCCAGACTGTCTGTGTTCTTCTGAGGGTCCAACGAAGAGAAGAACAGTGCTTCAGAGCAAAAGTCTAGGAAGCCAGAGTGGATGATGAAGATGAATGGAGAAGGAATGGAGCTAGCCCTGTGGGATCAACAAAAAAGGCCACTGTAGGAAGTGCGGGTCAGAGAGCACTTCCAGCAAATAGAGAGGGAGCCCAGAGACCAACATTATGATACAGGGAGGGATCTTACCAAAGGTGATAGCATTATGGTGAACATAGCAGAACATTTTTAAGCAAGTTATGAAAAAGAAAAGGTCAATATTCTGATAAATCACTAAGTCTAAATAATACCAGTCTTATGCTACACATCTGCAAGACTTCAAAACACCTGAAAATAAAAAATTCAGTTAGGATATCTCATACTAATAAGTAACACAGATTGAAAGCTTGAACTAGGCCAGGCATATGCAGTAACTCATGAGTGCCTCACAATCCACCATGAGCAGACAGATACTATTACCCCCATTTAAAAAAATCTGAGGCACAGACAGCTTCCAACACCATTCAGATGTGACACTACAAGAAGTAGGGCAGTCTGGCATAGAGCAGTCTGAAAAGCTGCATTTACATTAAAATTTTGTAAGAACTGAATTTGAGGTTGTATCTGGTTACCACCCGGACCTGGTGGTCCACTATCTGTTTTCACCTTTATGTCCCCTGATACCCAGCCCAAATCCTGAGACAAGGTCCTTTGCATTCACTATGATCAGCAGCAGAAAATATAACTGTAAAATTTATAACTCAGAATGGTAGTGATGACCTGTAGTCAGTTTATATTATCAAGGCCGATCTCTAAACAATTAGAATAGGACAAGCTGCAAGATTGCTAAGAATAAAAATCCAAATCCAAAGATCAACAGCATTCATTTATATCAGCAGTAACTAGAGAATGTAATATAGGAGGAAAAAAAAAATTGGCTTCCATAGTAAGGCAAACTATTAACGTAGTGAGATATAGATATAAAACAACATTAGTGGGAAATTATAAAACTATTGAAGGATATAGAAGATGATTTGGATTAATGGAGTGATAAAGCTTGTTTATGGAGAAAAACACGTTTTAAAGAAGTCATTGTTTCCCAATTAATAATTTCAGTGAAATTCTAATAAGATCTCAAGAAGAATTTTTAGGAAATCTGAAAAATATCAATATTTATAT